>JXSR01S006646.1:4690-20603 GCA_000969725.1 Ophiothrix spiculata
AGTCGTATAGTTGAATAAACCTTCACAAAATGTATGTCTACATTTTACAAACGACACGACTTTTTTTGACATTCTTAAATATATCAAAAGTATTTTTTGCGCGTTGATGCAACCAGTACCTTGTCCGTTGGATCTACTTTATATTTTATATTAATTTACTAATTATTAATAAAATATAAAACAAATCAATTAATTCATGGACCTGTAACAATATATATAATCCGAAATATAAATCCGAAAAAATATGGCGCAAATGATGAACGGTTCTCGAAGTATGGCTGGTTAAAGGTTTTGTGCGCAAACACTTTTGACCGGGAGTGTATGTTACCTTTACGAACAGTTCTCCCACTGGGCTTCATGGTTCATTTTCTCTGACGTCATAAATCTAAATCTGTGTTGACCAAGGTCAATGCGTATCATAAATGTATCCAAGCGGTAAAAAAGAAAAAAAAACATTCAAGCTTTCAGCCAAAAAAAAAAAGCACCATACATGTATCTGGTGGCAGTAATTACCCATATATCATAAATTAAATGCCAATTTTAAATGTGATATTAATTTTGCAATCGTTTTTGCTTTAATTTCGCGCAAATATTATAACAAGTTACAAGTACAAGAAATATAGAACTGTCTTTAATCTACAGTAAGTTTTGCCCGAAAGGAGTTAGTGATTTGCAAATCCTGTCCCTGCAGGATATATAAAGTCTTCAATCAAGTTTGACACAATCAAACAGTCTTTACCTCGAGATTAGCTTGACAAATGATGGAAGCTATGCCGATAGGTACTACATCTCAATTTACTTATTCAGCATAGATATGCTCTTCAAAACCAGGAGCGTTCTTTTCAATAATGATAAGAATATCATGGCTTCATAAGTGGATTAGACTGATAGACAGAGAGCTTTATTTGGGTCTGTCATTTCTACTTATTACTGACATCAATGCAAACACAGAACGTTTCGAAAACACTTGTCAAAAATATTGTTAAGATGTCATAATGTATGAACGGAAAAAGGTCTGGAAAACATTTTCCAAAAACATTAATGTCTTTAAAAAGTCAAATACACATTTTTCCAAAACATTTCTTTAAAAAAGTATTTCCAGTATGTCATACAAATGTTATAGTAACGTTTAATTTTATTTGAGAATGTTTTCCTCGTTTGTTCGGACCATATATTTTCATGTTTTTACAACATTCAGAGAAACATTTGTAAAATATTGTTAAAGCAATTTTGTGTTTGTTGGGATATGCCACTTCACCCCGTGGATCATGATTTCAGTATTGTATTCCAAGACCAACACCCCAACTTTGACGGCATACCCTAACCCCACCTTAGGAGGTACCCCCCCCCTAATTTTTTCATCAAAATGACCGCAAAGGATGTAAAAGAGATTACTCAAATGCCTGGGGTCGGTTGCTTTTCGTTTTTATGCAGCGGGGAAAAAACCTTAGGGGGGGGTGCAACAACCCCCCCCCCCCTGGATAGACGAGGGTTAAAGACCATATTAGAAACTGGTGTTTTCCTTCTTTATAAACCAAAAAACCGGCAAAATTCCGATATTTAGAACTTTTACAGCAAAATTTCGATTGGGTGGCCATTGGCGATTTTTTCGACTCGGAAAAACTTATGACGTCATAATTACGTAACGCCTTGACCGATTTTCTTGATTTGGTATCAATGGATAGAGGAGACCATACCCTATACTATGGTATAAAGCAAAACAACTTTTAGAGCTCTAACTCCAATTTCATAGGGGGTAACAATCCCCCTTGATAACAAACTTTACACAAATACGTCGGTAAGACAAGTGCCCCCTTAGAGCCATTTTTGTATTTGAATTTCATTTGAAATGTATATTTTGACAGCCGTGAGTACAGCTAAATGTCATCAGAAAACTGTCCATATCAAAATTGAGCATCCCCTCGAGCTGTTTTCATAGCAAAATATATGTTGTATTCATGATACTAATGATCTTAAATTATAAATTTAAACTGGCATACAACACTCGCGTTTGTCAACGTGGAGTCGTATAGTTGAATAAACCTTCACAAAATGTATGTCTACATTTTACAAACGACACGACTTTTTTTGACATTCTTAAATATATCAAAAGTATTTTTTGCGCGTTGATGCAACCAGTAGAGATATATTAACAAAACATAAAAGATAACTTGATGCTTTGTGTAGTATGACAGAAAAATGGACATGAACTTTAAAAAAAAATAAAAATGCTATACTGTAGCTATATACATTAATGTAGCTTATTCGAGTATATCCTGCATCATACATATTAAAAAACACAAATTGCAACTACCTGTACCATAACTACACGAAAATGATGCCCCATTGAAATCATCCTTTTAAATAGGATAAAGACGATTAAAATTAAGATTTTCATAGCTTAAATATGGTCTGACACTGAAAATCTACAAAAATACGCACACCTGCTCTCATCGAGTCAATCTAGTACTATCTTGTCAAATTATATAATTTGTGATGTCTCACCCACAAAGGGAGGACTTTGCAGATGATAGCGATTTTGAGTTTATCATTTCATATCGTCACCCTAATAAAATAATGGCCTAAGTGATAAATTTTACGTTTGAGAAAATCAAGAAAAACAATCTGGTTTTGTTGGTTTAGTGATTTCATTGATCATTTCTTGGGTAAAAACTTCATGATACAAAGCAACTATCATGGCTATGTTGACATGTAATAATAAGTATTACGTAACCATCAAAGATCACTTCGGTCATTTTGTAATGTTTGATAGGCCAAAATATGTGTCATATAGGCCATTATATGTCAAGTTGTCAGATAGGCCATTTTACAAGGACTGCGAGTTAGGCAGTACTAAGGGTATGTGCTGCGTGCGATATCGAACATAGGGTCTTGTGAAACTGATATTTGGTCAAAAAGTGTCTTATTTTGTCCAAATTGAATTCTCAGTAACTGCTATCTAATTTTCTTTGACAATGGGGGTCTTTTGAACTGACATATTCCTGAAATGGACATTTTGGGGACCAGAATAGGGGTCCTTGAGGCTTGAAAAGGGGGTCTTGAGCGTGGTACATAGGCTACCTACATATTCCATCAATATAAGTGACCCCGGGGTCATGCTATCCCTACAACATTATACTTGACTCAGCTGTTCTTATATTAGGCTAATCAACATAATTATGTTATTTCAAATCCGTTGGAGTTCACGCGTGAAACCCATTTTTTTTATAGATGTTATCATTTTTTTTACCGATTAGGAAAATAATCAGTAACAGTTACCACGGCCACCCTCCTCTTATTCTTTGTATGGTATTGTAATCAATAATTGAAATTGCATTATCTCTGTTACTGACATAATTATCAAACTTAACAATGCATGAATAATCAATAATAACGATTGGACTGACTTTTTTCTTTGTGATCTTTCACTGAACTGAAGCTGTCATATTTATGGGTTGAATGGAGCCATAAAAATGGCGTATCTAACAAACGATGTCAGATCATGGAGCTATGGTCAGAGAAGCCAATTTATGATAAAATGGCCTATCTCACAAGCGTTACTCAGGCCATTTTCATGTTGGTTTAGTAGGAGATTTTCAAGGTCGCATTTGAAAAAAATAATGATCACAGTTTCTTAGTCTAATGAACTTATTTATTCAAAAATCTCAATTTTGCCATTTTGTTACTAAGGCCATTATTTTAGGGTGACGATATGTTACAGCATTTTTTAAGCTTTAAAATGACACATTATTTGTGAAAATTGATCAATTCGATCAAATTTTACCACAGAAAATTTGCTGGAAATTCTTATTATTTTCTTTATTTGTTGCTATCTATTTTCACTAGTATCTTGAAAAGTGTTCTGTCGCAAAGTCCACCTTTTCGGGGTGAGTGATCACATTTATTGTTAACTCAATCAGTAGTAAGGTCCGAGAAAAGTGGCTTGTTTTATTTTTTTTATGCATAGAAAATCGGCACAGAGCGCTGGTTTGATGATGCTCATGAATATTAATGAGTTTGACACCTTGATTTAAAAAGGCCCATAAACTCACCCAAATAGATTTAAATTAAAAATAATTATGCATCTAGATGAATAAATGTTGTCAAAACATATTGAAATAAAAAATGATTGAAATTACTTGAAATAAAAATGTATATTTATGTGATTTCTAAAGTGATTTTTTTCATTGAGTGAGGTCAAATTTGGTCTTTACTTTTTCTCTGAAATCTACAAGTCTGGACTTAATATATTTAAGCCACTTAGTCTAAAGAAGCCAAACACACTTTTGTACATATATCCTGAAAATCTAGCCTTAATTCTGCTGAAAACACTTGTCACGTAGATGAGTGTGACTCTTGGTCCAATGAGGTCAAATATTGCAGATCCGCGCTGCCCGTCTCCGTTGTGACTATGGCAGTTTCGGCAGCAATCTATAGTTCATGTCCTAGCATGCCTAGTGCAAAAATAACTGAAAAA
The DNA here is from genome assembly GCA_000969725.1 of Ophiothrix spiculata. Classification (NCBI taxonomy): domain Eukaryota; kingdom Metazoa; phylum Echinodermata; class Ophiuroidea; order Amphilepidida; family Ophiotrichidae; genus Ophiothrix; species Ophiothrix spiculata. Next base: position 9,168 of record JXSR01S006646.1, read on the forward strand.
TAAAACAAGATGAAGAAATAGAATTGTGTCTGGAAGAGTGGAAGAGTGATATGTCACTGAAAAAATTATAAAATATAATTAAAATAAGAAGAAAAAGGAAAAAAAAATGTGTATAGATCGAGAATCGAACCCGGTTTCTCCGCGCACCAAAATAAGAAATCACATAGTCCACGCCATGAAGTCACTATGTGAGAACTACGCAAATTTTAGTACTTAAACTGTGATTGCGCAAGATCCAATTGTTTTGAAATATTTACACAAAATATCATATTAGGGACAGATTCTGTCAATTATAGTTATGCTTAGGTAACATTATGCTATTATACAAAATAAATAATCCCATTCAGGATAAATCTGAAGAAAATCGATGTAAAATTCGTTTGCAAAAATGGCGCTCGAGGTCATGCAGTGTAAACTAAACACGACACATGACAAATGACGCCATATAGACCCATTGATACGAAAGGTTCTCCTTGTCGTACGATGATGCTGACTGTTAATATCAGGGTATTCAATACGTAATTGTAATGGCCGATATCTGGTCCCTTTCGTACGTCTAATTGAACGGCATTTTTGTCGCACTATTTACCGGCTTTACAGGTCTAATAAGAAAGATATATTTTTCAAATTTCATGGATAGGAGGTTTGATAGGTTGTATAACTTATTTTGCTATCCAAAAGATATTTAGGTCGTTAAAACAACGAGCACGTAAGCAGATGTGACCTCATGATTTTAAATGCTTAAAATTTGCAATTTTGTTTAGAATGTAATAAAATGAAGATTTTTTTCCTCCTAACAGTCAAACAAAACCCTGTTTTAATAGAAAAAACTCTAAATATTTTCATCCATATCTCAATTTTTTATTTGCAATAACCACCTTGTGATCATGAGGCTTTGAAGTCCGAACTATCCGACAGGTCACATCAAGAAAAAAAAATATCACGACCAAGTTCTTCAATATCGATCGCCAGAACTTAAAAATAAACTGCTCATTAAAAACTCATTTGCATAGGCTCTAAGCGTTGACTGAACTCATTCATCTAGAAACCTAAACTAAAGGTCATGATTTAACAAGATTAAAAGCACGAACACAACCCACAACATTTGTTATAATTCAGCAAATAAATCTTGAGCAAGCAATAATTAACATCAATAATTTAAAAAGTAGTAAGTAAAAGTGACTGAAGACAAACATTACAAGCTTACTTCTAGCCATCCATCTTCCTGCATCTAATCTAGATTATGTCATCCATTTCAGCCTGTATTTTGCGTGTTTAATCATATCCATCAACGAGGAACTGCCAGAAGGAACAAAATGTGTCTTGTGATATATATCAGATCTGAATTGATTGTCAATGATATGTCCTGACAGGTTTTTAAGAAAAAAATTATAAAAGAGAGGAGAATATTTTTTTTTCATTTTAGCATAGAATGTGAACTTTAAAAACTATGTCTTTTCGTCAATGGCACTCATTACATGTTCCTTGCCTTAAACTTTTGTACCAGTGACGTTGACATTTGACATTTCGCTGGTAATACATCATCCAATATTTAGCCCACCCACTATATGTGGTCTACTTAAGGGTTGTGAAGGACACAATGATACCCTCAAGGCATATTTCTGTCCTTCAAGGCATGAAAAATGGTAACTTAGTGTGTGGACTAAATATTGGATGATTTATTACCGGTGAAATGTCAAAATCAACAGTACAAAAGTTTAAGGCTGGGGTAGACCTTCAACTAGCATAAATGTTTTTTGTACTCTAACTCTCAAACTAATTGCATACACATTTAGGCTTGCATGTCCTGGTGACAGCTGGAGCATGGGTATCTAAGACTTCACAACAGGCAGTAGTATAGGCATCAACTAACCTGTTGATATCATTATAATTAATGGATTCAAGTTTTTGCATTTTGTTAGCAAGATCCTCTGAGAACTTGGAATGATCAATATTTCTGTATTTGCGCAGAGTATAAACAAACTTTGTCTGGTTAGGCTTAGGTAAGTTTAAATAACGTTACACTTTGTATCCCATTGTCAAATATCTAATATTGAAGCCAATGTTTTAGCTACAAAATATACTAACCTGGGTCAGTTCATTCGAGTCATTTATAGGTAGCACAATAATGGCATATTATGCCAAAAATCAGCCTTACAATATTCATCAGGATAATACCCGGTGGATAATGAGGTTGATTTTAGTGTTCCATCAATGGTAGACGAAACAAAGGCATAGACATCTTAATAATAATCTTGCCTGCTGTCTGCTGTATTCTTAGTGTTGGACTGGAAACCAGAACATTTTTTAAAGAGATATCTTAGTTAGTGAGACAACATAACAGTCAAATGCCAAAGTTAGCACGCAAGCACTTTAGAACTACACAGAGGTTTCAATTACAGCTCCAATGACACGATCATTTCTGAATTGAACTTCTTTAAAACTCAAGATTTATCAATTGAGTTAGAAAAAACTGATTTTAATTCAATGGACGTAACTTTTGACCCTGGCCATTAAATTTGATCATTTCAGCTGCTTCTGGTAGCCAAATAAATAAACAAACATTTATATTTTTTCTCTTACAATCTGTATAATTAATTCAATCTATGTCTTTTGAAGAAATTAAATTATAAAGGCACCACAAGAAGCTCAGAAGATACGGTACATGATATACATGTTACATATATAAAAGACCGTTACATATATACAATAAATTTAAATTTTAGTAAAGTATTTATCTATATATTGATGATGGTGTTTAAAAAAGTACTAGATGCTAAAAATGTAAGTACATGTAATATAGTATTTTCTTACAAACCGTTTACCATTAAGAAGGTAGTCACGTTTGAATAAAGTATGACTTGTTGGAAATCCATCAATCGCCTTCTAAACTATAAAAAGCATCCTCGTATATTCAGACTTGAATGTTGTATACCAAGTATGGACCATTTTTTACCCTTTATATTATCTAATGTTTGAGAAGAATATTTCGCCCAGAAACAAACGTTGACATGTGGTACAAAGATGTGATTAAAATGTACTTGTATCACTTTAGCACAAGCGATAGGATGTGAGATCGAGATCTAGATCCGAAAAACTCGGAGAATGTAAACAATGTTATTTTATTTTTAACGTCATAACAGTCGAGTAGCGCAAAAATCCTTCTATTGGCTATCTCATATGCATGGCTTTATATCAGTTATGCCAGATTTCGCACAGAGACAACACATTCTAAGTGGTAAGACTACCTTTACATCGCTCAGGGATATGTAGAATTACATGGATGGTTGTAATGTTACCCCGTCATAGGCTCGTATGTGAGTTTCATCATCACAGGCTGAATGTTGGAAAACAATGCACTCAATATCTGCGCATTTCCGTACTCGTCTTAGAGTTGGGTTGTAATCCAAAAAATGCTGAATTCACCTAGAAGACAGTAGTATTGGGTTGCTAAATGATGGTGTCTTTTATTTGTCGGGAACCTGCAGGCGTTTCCAGGGTTTCCTGAATAAGGTGTTCGTTAAATGCCTTCAAAATATGGCCGACGCAATGTTGAAATACGCAGTCATTGAGAACTTTTATTTGCCTTTTAACCTCCAGGGAAGTCATAGTTATACCATATTATATGATGCTAACGTCTCTGTAGGACGAAATAAACCCCGATGCCCTGCTCTGTCTATGGTATCAAGCTTATAGATTTGATTTTTGTTTGTCAATTCTTAATCAAAAAAAAGAGCAACGGGATCTCGCTATGTTATAAATGCAATTAAATTAGTAATCTGATCTTGTAGCCTATTTGCAATATTTTATTTCAACCTCTTGATCTTCATTTTCTGCGTATTGATTTACCATGTTCAAAAACAAATAACCATTCGTTCGGCATTGTCATAAGGCTTCAAAAGAAAATATTGAAAATTGATCATCTAGAAGTTCTAAACACTCAATCTGGTCTAACGACAAAAGTTTTTGCGTTAACCACTGCTTCCAGCAAATTAGCTTAGTATCGAAATTTCAAGTAAATGTAAGCTTACGGTGATGCTACAACGAACTCTAAAGGATAACACACACGCCTTTTACGGATTTACATTTTGTAAGTATTTCTGGAAAATTTGAACTTTCTATACGCATCGCATCATTATAGTCACAAAAATATTGTGATCGATCATTATTTTTTAAGCTATGGAATCAAATTCAAAGATACTATCCTGAAAACTACCTGCAACAATCATTCTTGTCAATTGTAATTAGGTTTTATTTGACACTTATCGTAGTCAAATAATCAAATGTTGCCAAATACACAAGACTATGAAAAAATGTTTAGACTGCATGGAGAGGTTCATATAGAATGAAACACCATGATAATTGCAACCGATTGAACACTATCTTCAATATTATGCTGTTTCCAACCATTACATTTATTTCAATTGATAGCTCTATTTTGCACACAACTTATATTTTTCAAGAAATAAATAGGACAAGGTATTATTCAATTTATGTCTTGAAATGTTTTATTTACGAAATATTTACAAAATGTTTTTATCTTAAGGGTTAACTGCCTCACATTGTAAATTAAAATCTGCACTCTCCTTGTATATTAATATTACTCGGGTGCAACAAAAGAAAAGCTACAAACTATGTAATAGAATTGCGATGACAGCTAGAAAATGTATTTCCCGAAACGTCTGCAAATTTATCAGTAGTGTGAAACATGCACAGGGCGATAATACGCACATAAATGCAACATCTACAAGGCAACCATTCGAAGCATTACAATCACCTAGATTAAACCCGAAAGTTAATTCTCTAACGCACACCAGTCCATATTACAAAGTTATGTTCCATGTTATAGGCTTGTGGGCACGATACATAAAATCATTTTTTCGCACACTGCAATAATGGCACGAATAAAGGTATTTTGGGCTATATTTCTTATCATCCAAATTATTTAAAATGATTTCGAGTTCTCAAACGTGTTCAAATGACAGTTAACTGTAGAAACTAGCGGGGATGCGCGCGAAGTTTTGTCCGCCCGATTATAGAAGTATAACACGCGGTTGGTAAGATATGCAGTTTTTTTGCAGATTATACTGGATGTTTGAAGTGGTCGGTCTCAATTGTGCTTGTTTGATTAGATCTCTGGTAAATGATGTACACTTGTAGCTTGCATTGGAATGCTTTTATGTCAAAAAAAAAAAGAGCTGGAGACATATATTTTATTATCCTTTTAATGAACTATTTATAGCTATATCATTGGTTTAATTTGATGGTTAATTGATCTTCAGCTGTTGAATGTTGTTTTCAATCTCTTATGCAATTGCGTAACCAAGGGAGGGGGGATGTTGAGCGGTGGTAAGGGATGGGGGAGTTGAACCTCTCAAGAAAAATTGTATGCTCCAACTCTGCTGCCCCCTCCGATGAATTCAAGGAAAGTATAAAGTACCATACTGATATAGACCATTTTCACTGTTGATCCATTTATGTAAAATGTAACCATTGTATGGTTTACTTTTAGAAACTGTTTGAAATCATTAATATGTTGTTTATACAGTGTATTCATCAAACTTCAATTTGAATTGAAAAAAACAACACCTCAAATTCTGAAGGGAAAATGGGCATTGTTGTTTTACCCCTCAAATGAAATGTCTTGTTTTGCCACTGCATACTAAGGCGTCATGCATTTTTTTGATTTTCAAGCATGTGAATGATATGTTTACATTTTGTTCGTTATTCTGTTTTTGATTTTTAAGCATGTGAATGATTTGTTTACATTTTGTTCGTTTTTCTGTTTTGTACAACTATACTTATTATTATATTTATGATTATATAAGTTTGTTATCATTCTGTATTTATTCTTCTAATTCAACCTATTGGTCTCCCGATAAGCCTTAAAATTATTATGTTTTGTTAATTTGTTTTTTAAGGAATTATCTTACATATGATGTATTATTTTTTACTTTTATTTAGGCCTATAAAATATGATCATTTGTTTAGTTGACATTATAAAACATATCTCGTTGATTTATAGTTTGTATATCATATCACAAATTCTGACATTATAAAACGTATCTCGTTAATTTATAGTTTGTACATACTATATCACACATTTCTATAAGTGTAAACGCCTTCTACAATCTCATATTTATTTTTGAAACGCATTGATTTATATAGGAGATAAAATAGAGATTCCTTCCCGCATGAAAGTAATCAGAAAATTCCATGTACCTGTCTACAAATTTCTTGTAAATGACTAAAATCCAGGTATCTGTTTTACACTTAAAATCATGAAAGTTGCTGAGTATATGTTTCCAAACCATGATATAAAGCATAAAAGTCAAACAGGAAATTCCATGTACCTGTCTAACAAAACTCTTGTAAATGACTAATTTATGGTATTCCTTATTCCTGCTTACGGTGAAAATAAGAAACACTTTTTTAATAGGCTTATTACCTATATTACCTATGACACCTAAAGTTGATCTGATATTAACATTACAAACATTGTTAACATTTGTCAAACAACAATAACCGTAATAGTATTATTAGCATAACAAGGGGATCTATCAAGAGCATGGTTATTTTGGTTATTGATACAACCTATCAAATTATCATATCAAAAGGCCAGGTAACTTGTCAACAGAACACATTTTTAATAGATATGGTTCTCCGTTTATTTAGCTCAAGATTAACTATAAACCATGGCTATAATGTTAAATCCTTAATATGAAAACCACCTGATATCTATTACACAGCTTAGCAGCTCACACACATGCATATTGAAATGATGGCACTTAGCAGAATAAAATATTAAAATGAGACTGATTTTCAACATGTAACTGGTTGCTTCAAGTATTTGTTTGACAAAAACCTGCTTAAAATGTAAACCCTACACAATTTTTGAGAAATTATTCAAATTTCTAGATTTCATTATAATTAGATTATATAATTTTGTAAAAACTCGGGTGCAGATCGCAGATTCAGGTTCAGTTCTCAGTTTGTAATATAGATAATACATCGAAAAAAATAATTGTCAATTAAACTTATAAATGTAGTTCTGAAAACTAATTGCCATTTTTATGCTTATTTGTTTGTTTGATGTTTACTTTCTTATAAAAAAATGTAAACAAATGAGCAAATATTGTCATTATCAATGAATACTACAATAATTTTAACAATTTAACGTGTTCAAATTATTAAAATTTGTGACACGTTACATTAAAAAGGTAAAGGTAGTTTACCTTGAAGAAAATTCGGATTTTTATGTCATTTGAAAGGAAATTATATAAGCTTTAAGATGATACCTTGTAGAAGAAGTAGAAGAAGAAGAAGAGAAAGAAGAAGAAGAAAAAAAATAAGAAAAAAAAAAGAGAAGAAGAAGAAAAAAAGAAGAAGAAGAAAAAGAAGAAAAAGAAGAAGAAGAAAAAGAAGAAGAAGAAGATGAAGAAGAAAAGAAGAAGAAGAAGAAGAAATTAGTAACAGGTAACATGTATATTAAATGAAGGTAGAAGATCCAAGCTTTCAGACAAACATTCCTTACATTTTTCAAACTTCGGATTAGCCTAAAAAATTAAGGTCAAGGGTATTTTAATACCTTTTACCTTGATTTTTAGGTTAATCTGATGTTTGAAAAAGCAAGAGAATGGTAAAAATATTCCGTATTTACTTGTAATTTAAGTCATATTCTTTCTATGGTTGCAAGGAAATAAAATGTCAATTACAAAGACTTAGTAAGATGTTTCGTTTTTGAGAGAGGGTCAAAGTAGTAAAAAAAATTGTTGACATTTTGTATTGGAGTTAAATTTTTGAAATTGATCCGATTTCAATGAAAAAAGGCTGAAATTCAAGGGACTGCTATGATGATTCAGAAAAAAATATATTGTGGTACTTCAAAGATATCCTATCCAGGAATGGATGAATTAAGAGTTAAAGGTTCAAATCCCATAGACCTGTATAGAAATGACCTTTGACCCCTTGTTTTGGAAGGTTCTGGCAAAGAAGGTGCATTGAAGTATACAGTTTTCAAAACAATATGGTACCCCGGTTAATTTGAGACTATTTTCATTGATATTGGAGCAATTAGAACATTTGACCCGAATTCTAACCCTCGTCCACCTGAGAACCACCCCTAACAGATCGTCGCCGATTGCCCCAATTCGATGAAAGTAGACATTAGTACAGTAGACTGATTTTAAATGTATGATATGAAAATGCAAAATTTAAAACAGTACAGTAAGCTTTGTTGTATATATATTAGAAATTGACGATCACCAATTTATAACTGATTTTTATCTCTTAACTTTTAATAAGAGTCTCAGTTCATCATAGTTTTATTTTTGTCACAAAATGTGGCATGACGTAGGCATCTTATTAAAAATTCGAGGCTTCTTTTTTCTTGACGAATTGCTCATTGAAACTGACTTATTTTGATAAAGTTGAATAGAAGATGCCTACGTGATCCAAAAATACATTCCACATTCTATTATATCATTGTATGTAAATTCCTTTAGTAATGAAACGCTCGGCATGATCATTCTAATTAAAGATCATTTAGCATATCAGTTACAATAGAATAAATGCTAATACATTTATTTATTTTATATCATTGGGTCATTTTTGCTAAAAATATTTGGAAGCCTGTTATTAACTTAGCCAAAACGATATAAGTAGTCTAGAAAATGTGCAGAACCGTATTATTATATTTGTCCAAAATTTTAATGCCAGAGATTGTACTAATCTGAACCTGAATTATTTATTTTTGTTGATTAATTAATTATACAATTAAATTAGAAACTTAATTATTGAAATAGTAATTGCCACAAAAAGGGATTCCTTTCTGACAAAATGATATTGTGCAATTAAAACAAATGATGGTGATTTCAATTTTTGTGATAATAGGCTGTTAATTACATGAACCAGTCAGGTGATAGGAATTTCCATGATAAGATCATTAATTGAGGACCCTAGAACTAAAAGGGGACAAGGCACAACATCTTAAAAATTGAGTTGTGTCAATTTCCTGCTACAGAATTCTCATTGTTTACATTCTGTACAATTAAGATGTTACAAGTATGTAGTAATTTGATGATCAGAGCATGTGTAAGAGTCACTGCGAGATACAGCAATACTATTCAAGACAACACAAATGATATGATATATGTGCCATTTTCTCAGTTTGTACTCAATGTGACTTAACCCCATTCTGGTTCTAGGGTCCTCAATTACAAGATAATTTTGGAGTTGGCGATATATTGAAGATCGTTTTGGAGTAGAGATATATTGGAGAATTGATTTGGAGTTAATGATATATTGGAGAATTAACGACGGCCTGTGTGTTTTATAATTGTCAAAGAGGATAATTTACATTCTGATACAAAATATTTTATAAAGTCAAGAAGAGTATAGCTGTTACTGCTGGACTATTGTGCTGAAATCCCCGTTGGATTTTGTGAGAAACGATTGGGATAAATACGTTTTCCACATGGATTCTTTAATAATTTCTGATTTTACCCCAAACAGATTATATACTTTGGAAATATCCTAAAATCGCCCGGATTTCGCAGAGGATTCTGTAAGTTATCTTATGAAAAGTAATATTTGTTTTATTTAAGAACCCGTGAGGTGATTTTGGCCTCGGTCATTTTAAATCTTTGACCATAAAAAAATGGATAAATTTTCTTTTCAGTTGTCATATTGAGTTTTATTTTTCATTATATTCATTGTTACTACATTGTTTACACAACACACAAAACATGATACATTATAAAAGGTAAGACATATCATATAGATTTAAATATATTATTATATATAACTACTAGATGAAAAAGTGCCTTGCCATCAGTTCGCTTTCCTGTCATTAATTCTTTACCGGTTTTTAAATTCGTTCTACTTTTATATTCCTTTTGGAAAAAACACTTTTAGTTTCTTCAAAATATATCTAGTTCTCGGTGATCTTAAACAAATGATGTATAAAATGATATATTACGCAATACAATGATAAATTACGCAGACAAAGATCAAACATAAAGCTCATAGCCCCTATAAACTGCCATGTCCGTATTATGTTTTAATGCAAAGATATGGTCAAAAAAGTGGTGAATTACTTGAATATTTTGTTAACAAAGATAATGTTTCTATCGGCCGTGCTCAGACACGTTTTTGCTTGTAGCATTAATTTGGCTTAAGGTATGAAAATGAAACTACGCAATTTGCTTTATGTAGGTAATGATCCTTCATTCAAATATAAAAAGTGTATTTGTCACCCAATCGGAGCACCTACCTTTAAGGAATTCTTCCCACGAAATGTTGAAGTCGACGTTAAGACCGGTTTCTGTGAGTCTCCTGCCACTTGCAATCAAGGTATAAAATCAGATCCAACCACTTACGAGGTTGTTACAGGATTTAAAAGGAACTAACCAAACATCATCATGGACATTGTCTGGCGACAGGTTGTCGGTTAATTGCGGCTGAGTACATCAAAAGTAATGTTAAAATCTTTTAAATACTCTTTTAAGTTAATTTTATCTCAGCCAAGACCAAGTGATGCTTTTACGTTACAAAATGTGTGTCTTGAATTAAATTAGTTCTTAAATGAGATAAAAGGAAACAGGAAACAATTTAAGAGAGTGTATAAGAATCTGAGTTGGATAGAAAACTAAGTAGAATGCATCCCGTAAGTATGCACTAATAGTGCTATACTGAGAGGGTAAATTATAATTGTATTGTTTATGTGATATCTGATTTTGTTTATTTTTTGTTTCGTTTTTTTTTATTCTGTGCGTATTTTTATATGACAAAATAAAACAAAAAAATTTAACTTTTAGGGCCAATATTTATTTAAAGCCTTATTATGTTTTATGTTCATCTAAATGACACATGTTCATTGTAAAATCTAAGGTCATTTCATCTTATATAATTTGCAACACTGTAACGTTGCGATCATAACCAATTACAGTCTTCAACAGGTATCTAATACTCGGGATTGGTGACATGATTAGATACCTGTGGTATAATATCCTCATTAACCTTTAGTTCCAAAATAAAACAACGAATTCTGAGATCGTTAGGTATTAACCCTTCATGCTCCATTTTCAGTTACTACCTCCTTTCATTTTCAATTCGTCAAATCTCATAATTATCTTAAATAAGTCATTATCTTGTGAGAGCATCACCACATGAGACACGGTAGTATATATGAGTTGACATAGGACGTCATGTCCTGCAGTGTGCGCGGTCATATCCATTGTTCCTTGCCCTGCACTATGCGTGCGCAGATGGTTTTATTTAGGACACATGCTTTTAAAAGTTCACGCCAAATCAAGTAGGGCCGGGCCGGGCCATTGAAATGTGCAGCAATCATTTGCAGCCAGAAGTCAGCTCGCTGAAATATCGCTTATTTTATTTTTATTTATGCATGAAAACTGACAGGAAATGCCGGTTTTT
>JXSR01S006646.1:55621-68059 GCA_000969725.1 Ophiothrix spiculata
CTGTAAATGATCTCACGCGTTTCCTTCACATACCCTAAGGATGTCGTATATTGGCCAACTCAACAACGACTACGTGGCAAAGTTCAAAGTCTCCAGATGACATGGATACAATAGACAACTTCTGATGACAATTATAGTCGACGAAGTGACTGAAGGAAAATTCAGAAGTTTTTAGCATTTGTAATTTTTAGGAAAGTTTTTGTCATATTTTTGACAGTTAGAAGGCTGGCACAATGCATGTCAGTTATTTTGATAATGACAATTTTATCGATCATTTATCTACGATCTTTCTTTGCATTGCAGCCAAAGTCAGACTTTTGGAAAACAACTGTCACTGTACTTGGTGCTTAATAATAACGTATATGATAAATTTATTTCTTCTATGATTTATTTCACAAAACAGTTATAACAACAGCCCCCTTAGTGCCATTTTTGTATTTGAATTTCATTTGAAATGTATATGTTGACAGCCGTTAGTAGAGCTAAATTTCATTACGAAACTGTCCATACAAACAAATGAGCACCCCCTTGAGCTGTTTTCCTAGCAAAATATATATTGTATTCATTATATTAATGATCCTAAATTATTAAACACTGGCGTTTGTCAACGTGCAGTCGTATATTTAACATATTTATACTTTAACAAAATATTTGTCTACGTTTTACAAATGACACGACTGTTTTTGACATTCTAAATAGTTATTAAAAAGTATTTTTGCACGTTTATGCAACTAGTAGAGATATATTAACAAAACATACAAGATAACTTGATGCTTTGTGTAGTAAGACAGAAAATGGACATAAACTTTAAAAATGCTATAATGAAGCTTCATTATGCTGTAAAGTCTTCACACTAATTCAATTCGAGTATATCCTGCATTATTCATTTAAAACACAAATTGCAACTACTTGCAACATAACATTACACTAAAACGATGCCCCATTCAAAAATCATCATTTTATATAGGACAAAGACGATTGAAATTAAATAGTGTCTGACACACGGAAATCTACAACAATACGTACACCTGCTCTCATCGAGTCAGTCTAGTGCTATTGTCTTGTCAAATTATCTAATTTATTTATTAACTCATTCATCTAGAAACCTAAATTAAAGGCCTGATTCAACAAGATTAAAACCACGTTCACAATCCACAACGTTTGTTATAAACCAGCAAATAAATCTTTGGCAAGCAATAATTAACATCAATAATCTAAAAAGTAGTACGTAAAAGTGACTGAGGACAAACATTGCAACAAGCTTAATTCTAACCATCCATCTTCCTGCATCTAATCTAGATTATATCATCCATTTAAGCTTGTCTTTTGCGTGTTTAATCATATCCATCAGCGGGGAGATGTCAGAAGGAACAACATGTGATCTATATCAGATCTGAATTGATTGTCAATGACATGCCCTTACAGTTAAGACTTGTAAACCATAATGCGTCATATTATGTAGGCTTTTAAGAAAAAAATTATAAAGGAGAGGAGAATTTTTTTCATTTTAGCATATAATGTGAACTTTAAAACCCCTGTCTTTTCGTCAATGGCATTGACAATTCAGATCAAAGAATTATCAATGATGAAGGGAAAATATCTTATTTTTATTGCTCATTACAATGATCACGATTGATGGTTGAAAGCTGGTAAATTTTTAACAAGTTGCTAGTTAGTCACACAATAAAAAGGTATAACAACGTAATGACAATTTATTTGGGCTAAATTTTGCACAGCTTTTAACGAGACAATTAGCAGTTCCAAAGGAATTTCAAGCACATACAACGTTCGATCTCCGGACCTTCCGCACCTACAGCCACAACTACAGGTTGTAACAGAAAAAATAATACAGTGTTATTAACTCTGAAAGAATAACGTTACACTTTGTATCCCATTGTCAAATATCTAATATTGAAGCCAATGTTTTTAGGTACAAAAATACTAACCCCACCTTCAAACCACCTGGGCTAGTTCATCCGATTTATTTAAAGGTAGCACAATAATAGCATATTATGCCAAAAATCAGCCTTACAATATTCAACAGGATAATGCCCGGTGGATAATGAGTTTTTTTTTATTGTTCCATCAATGGTAGATGAAACAAAGGCATAGACTTCTTAATGATAATCTTGCCTGCAGACTGCTGTATTCTTAATATTGGAATGGAAACCAGAACAATTTTAAGAGATATCTAAGTTAGTGAGACAACATAACAGCCAAATGCCAACCAAAAGTCAGAACGTAAGCCCTTAAAGCCATATAAAACTACCCAGAGGTTTTAATTACAGCTCCCATGACACGATTCTTTTTGAATTGAACTTCTTTAAAACTCAAGTTTATCAATTGAGTTAGAAAAAAAAATATTTTAATTTGCATATTACCCGTTAAATGTGAAACCGAATTAAGTGAAACAAAATGTAAAAATCTTTGCTTTTCAGTTTCCAACAAAGATATCGAGTCTTTGGTGTGATTGTTTATGCTTACTTTGGGATATGAGCAAAACATAAAATTATTTATAAATTATTCTTATCAACTAAAAACAAAAATAAAAAAGTTCTTGGACATGAGGTATGCCTTTTGTCATTTTATCTGGCACTGCATTGTTAATCTTGAATCACCGGTCTTTACTTAAATGGACGTAACTTTTGACCCTGACCATTAAATGCGATCATTTAAAGACCAATTGGGTCAGCATTTTTTCAAACTTTCTGAGATTTTAGTTCCAAAATATCCCTCATATTTTTGTAATTACCTATGTGAAATTTTACGGCTGAAACGTTTGGGAGATATGAGAGAAAATGTGTTAAAATATAAATATTATGGTAACCATTAAATACAAAATTGCTCATAAAATCAAAACGGTTGTTCCGATTTAACTGAAGTTTGAAATTGAAGCATCATAAGTAGTGATATTTCAATTCAACTATAGAGGGCAGTATTCATCGATGTCGACAACGATAATTAAAGATAAAAGAATATGTAAATATTTTGATATATAGGGTTTGAATTTTTGACAACGAAACTTGGTATGCTGTCATTATTACCGCTAATACTTCAAATGTTGCAAAAATCTCAAAATGCTTAGTGAAAATTTTGGTGATGATGCTGAACTTGTCCAATGTCTCTTTAAAAAGGTAGTCACGCTTGAGTAAAGTATGAATTGTTGGAAATCCATTAATCGCCTTCAGAACTATAAAAAGCGTCCTTTTTTACCAAATATGGACCATTTTTTACCCTTTATAGCATCTAATGTTTGAGGAGAATTTTTCGCCCAGAAACATATGTTCACATGTGGTACAAAAAATTGATAAACATTTACTTGTATCACTTTAGCACAAGCAATAGGATGTGAGATTGAGATCGAGATCCGGAAAACTCGGGGAATGTAAAAAAGGTTATTTTATTGTTTAACGTCACAAAAGTCGAGTAGCACAAAAATCATTCTGTTGACTATATCATATGAAGGGCTTTAAATCAGTTATGCCAGATTTCGCAGAGAGACAACACATTCTAAGTGGTAAGACTACCTATACATCGCTCAGGGATATGTAGAATTACATGGATGGTTGTAATGTTACCCCGTTATAGGCTCGTATGTGAGTTTCATCATCACAGGCTGAATGTTGAAAAACAATGCACTCAATCTCTGCGCATTTCCGTACTCGTTTTAGAGTTGGGCTGTAATCCAAAAAATGCTGAATTTACCTAGAAGACAGTATTATTGGGTTGCTAAATGATGGTGTCTTTTATTTGTCGGGAACCTGCAGGTGTTTCCAGGGTTTCCTGAACAAGGTGTTCGTTAAATGCCTTCAAAATATGGCCGACGCATTGTTGAAATACGCAGTCATTGAGAACTTTTATTTGCCTTTTAACCTCCAGGGAAGTCATAGTTATACCATCTTATATGATGTTAACGTCTCTGTAGGACGAAATAAACCCCGATGCCCCGCTCTGTCTATGGTATCAAGCTTATAGATTTGATTTTTGTTTGTCAATTCTTAATTTAAAAAAAAAGAGCAACGGGATGTCGCTATGTTATAAATGCAATTAAATTAGTAATCTAATCATGTTGCCTATTTGCAATATTTTATTTCAACCTCTTGATCTAATTTACTGCGTATTAATTTACCATGTTCAAAAACAAATAACCATTCGTTCGGCATCGTCATAAGGCTTCAAAAGAAAATATTGAAAATAGATCATCTAGAAGTTCCAAACACTCAATCTGGTCTAACGACAAAAGTTGTTGCGTTAACCACTGCTTCCAGCAAATTAGCTTAGTATCGAAATTTCAAGTAAATGTAAGCTTACGGTGATGCTACAACAAACTCTAAAGGATAACACACACGCCTTTTACGGATTTACATTTTGCAAGTATTTCTGGAAAATTTGAACTTTCTATACGCATCGCATCATTACAGTCACAAAAATATCGTGATCGATCATTATTTATTCAGCTATGGAATCAAATTCAAAGATACTATCCTGAAAACTACCTGCAACAATCATTCTTGTCAATTGTAATTAGGTCTTATTTGACACTTATCGTATTTCTGACAAAATGATATTTTACAATTAAAAGAATATGGTGATTTCGATTTCTGTAAAAATAGTTCGGTTCGCTTCCCTGTCATTATTTCTTTACTGGTTTTCAAATTCGTGCTGCTTTTACATTCCTTTTGGAATATCTAGTTCTCGGTGATCGTAAAAAAGTGATGTATAAAATGATAAATTGCGCAATAAAATGATAAATTACGCAGACAAAGATCAAACATAAAGCTCATAGCCCCTATAAATTGTCATGCCCGTATTATGTTTTAACGAAGAGACGTGGTCAAAAAAAGTGGTGAATTATTTGAATATTTCGTTAACAAAGATAATATTTCTACACGTTTTTGCTTGTAACATGAAAATGAAACAATTTGCTTTATGACCCTTCATTCAAATATAAAAAGTGTATTTGGTCACGTGTCGTATGGTGGGACACCCAAATTTGGGAGGACGTTACATTGTGCCAAATATTTTTAGGTTTAGCAAAGCGCCACAAGAGAAATGATTGGTCAATTTATATCTATTTAGGCTTATTTTAAAGCTTGATCTTTCTTCTTTTCAAAAATGTATTAAGTTTTTCCATACGTCTTAGCGTTTTCGTGTTACGTAAACAAAATGTCAACAAAGTCAGAGGTGGAGGAGCCGCGGTAGAGGAGCCGCGGTAGAGCATCTTATGTTATTTCAATGGGAATGTGGGTTTTTGACATGCTCAATATTTTTCAAAATGTTATAAAATGCAAAATATAAGAACAATGCACATGATTTTTCTTGCACATCTTAGCTACATATCAAAGTGCAAATACCAAATACTGAAATTAAAATTAGACATATTAATAATTAATTATCTTTGATTTAAATAGCGGTCGCCAGCCAGAAAATAATGCTAATTATTTTCAAACTACTCAACCATATCGCCTGCTGACCAACTAAAATGCATATCAATCATTACAACTTTTCTAATTTGATGACCAAACTTTTCCTTTTTCCATCAAAATATTAAATAAATGTAATTTAGTCACTAATTAGTTAATAAATTGACTAATTTCTTTCATTTTGCCACATGGGGGCACAAGCATATCATAATCATAATTTGAAGAAAATGTACCTATGCACAATTAAAATATTATAACTTGAAAAGCATACACCCTAACCCAATAAAAGTATACATTTTTAGAAAGCATTTTTTTCAAGGAATCCAAAAATCAAATTAGTTTAATAGTAGAGGCAAACAAGAAAATGATATGGTTGAACAAAACTTCAACAAATATTATTTTTTATTTAAAAAAGTGTCATTTTTGACCACCCTGTATATTAGTTGTTTGATAACTTGACAGAGTCAAGTTATATATGGTTTAAAAGTCTAGAGTTTTGACTATAAGAATATGCAATGCTACAGCAAATACCTCTTGCCCTAAAGATTTTTAATCAGGTAACAGAAAAAGGTAAAAATTTATATTTTCTTGTTTTACACCCTATATTTTTTCTTACACACCCTGTATATCAACGTAAAAAATACAAATATTGATTCCTTACACTAAAAACTTTCAGAATATGTATGGTTTGCCTATAGTGTTCCACATAGTTTTCATGCTACATCACCAAATACAGATATCTGGAAATTTGCTGGATTTTCATCATGTAACGCTAGGGTGTCCCACCATACGACACATGACCATTTGTCACCAAACCGGAATACCTACCTTTAAGGAATTCTTCCCACGAAACGTTGCAGTCGACGTTAAGACCGGTTTCTGTGAGTCTCCTGCCGCTTGCAATCAAGATATAAAATCAGATCCAACCACTTACGGTGGTGTTGCGGGAGTTAAAAGGAACTAACCAAACATCATCATTGACATGGTCTGACGACAGGTTGTCGGTTAATTGCGGCTGAGTACATCAAAAGTAATGTTAAGAATCTTTAAAATACTCTTTTAAGTTAATTTTATCTCAGCTAAGGCCAAGTGATGCTTTTACGTTACAAAATGTGTGTCTTGAATTAAATTAGTTCTTAATTGAGATAAAAGGAAACAGGAAACAATTAAGGAGAGTGTATGAGAATCTGAGTCGGATAGAATACCAAATAGAATGCATCCCGTAAGTATGCACTAATAGTGCTATAATACTGAGAGGGTAAATTAAAATTCTACTGATTATGCGATCATCTGAAGTTCGTTTTGTTTTATTCTGTGCGTATCTATATATGACAAAAATTAAAAAAAAAACTTTCAACCTTTAGGGCTAATATTTAAAGCCTTATTATGTTTTATGTTCATCTAAATGACACATGTTCATTGTTAAACCTAAAGGTTCATTGTTAAACCTAATTTCATCTTACAACACTGTAACGGTGCGACCATAACCAATAGCCTTCAACAGGCATCTAATAATCAGGATTGGAGACATGATTAGATACCTGTCGTATAATATCCTCATTAGCCTTTAGTTCCAAAATAAAACAACGAATTCTGATATCGTTAGATTTTCGCCCTTCATGCTCTGTTTTCAGATACTACCTCCTTTCATTTGCAAAATCTCATACTTATCTTAGTTGAGTCATTATCGTGTGAGAGCAACACCGCATGTATTTTTTAAACACGGTGGTACATAAAATGCATTTAACATTTTAAAATGACTCCATAATTCAAATTGGCTTGTATTTCCTGCTAGTTGAAAACTATTGGCAATTTTGTAAAGCTGAATTATAAGATCTAAATTTATTTCAAATGCATTTATTGGATTAAGGGAATATCATAAAAACAAACGTTGTTATATGGGTGATCTATGGTATTAATGAGGTTATTCGTAATTTCCCGGAGACGCGAAGATCGCAAATATAGGCAGACATTATAACAATGGACATTGAGAATAAAAAGCATTAAGAAAGTGGTAAGAAATACAAAGGATTTTTTTCATTCACACTCATAGGGGTGTGAAAAAGGAGTAACTTTGTATAAAAGAGGAAAACATTAATTTGAAAATGACGAAAATGGTCTGAGAATGAAAGATAAAATTAGCGTGAAAGAGATAATTTCACAGCCCTAAAAAGGTAATATAAAATGTTAAAAGATGTTGAAGTACAACATGTTCTAAGGCATCGTCCTAAAAAAAATAGATTTGACAGAAATCGAGATATTTTGCACAATATCTGTAGGAAATTGCCAATACATATATTTTATTTGGTAAAACTTTATTCCAAGACATAGAATTTTAGGACATCTAAGAATGAAATAAAGCATCCTATACTGAAATTACAACTTTGTTTTACTTAATTTAATTTAAATGTCAATATCAGTTTATTTGTAGTCAGTAAGGTGAGTAATAAACTATATTGAATGCTTGCTTAACGTCTTGACATGTACTAATATTAACATGGAATATAAGCTTAAGCAGCCAGATCAGTTGAGGGGGTATTTTAACACGTCCATATAAAAACCTTTCAACGTTCAGAAAAGGCAGGTGTGCTGCTGATAAATGAATCTTTTTCAGTCAATATAAGATTTTATGTTGAGAAAGCTAACCATTTACTTACTATTCCCTACAGGGATTTAACACACGATCCTTTTTGGACCCCAATATATATAACGATGAATCTATGGATATCTAATACCTTTTTACAATGACAAAAATAAAATCGATGACGAATAAACATTCGGGCAAATTGCATGATTTAAAATTATGATTGGAAAAGGTGTGTCGTTTCAATCCCAGGAGCCTGTAGCATGTCTGATATAGTTATTCTATGGATGTTATACCGTGGCTATTACTAACAAGAACTCTAGCCTGGATTTATTCTTTCAAGCCTCAGGAACAAACTGTAATAATTTCCCTATACTATTTCAACTTGTATGCATCATAACGTTCAAATGCCTGTTTTTTTATAGCTTAGAACCTTCGGTCAGTCCGATAGGATGACATGTTTGTATCTATAATGTCCTAGTCTTCCCTGAGGCATGTGAAACAAAAGGACTGCCCGGTTGTCTTAAATAGACTATAACATATATGTATATACATTAAAAGAGAAAGAGAAACAATATCATCAACAATATTGTGTTTGCCAATCACAGGTGTAGAAACAAGATATTTATTAAATTTGAAACAATAACCCCCTTTCAAACGTTTCTTATTCGAAAAAGTAAAGTTGGTAAAGACTTTTTCTCCAATATTTCTCCACCATTCCTAATGGCGGGAGGATATATAAACAAGTATTAAAAATGCTTTTGAAACTATTTAAGTACACTATCCTGTAGTTAATTTTGCTAAACCTCAATCGTGTGCTAAAGTGCGAGCACAAACAGATGTTAACACGTTATAAACCACGACGTTGTACAGTGTACACCCATGCATATGACAGAATAACCAATTTGGTTTTATTACGTTTTTATGTAGAAATTATGTCTCAGGAGGAAGTCTCGATCATCCAACACCTTGGGCACAGTAATTTGCGATACTTCCCCTCAAACAATGTTGTATTTGTATATTCACACACTTTTTAATGAGAGACAAACATATCTATTCTTGACACAAAAAAATAACGGTAGGTGATATATTGAATACTGTTTGACGAGGATATATTTTTTCATTTTTTTCAGGGAGTTATTTCCACAATAATGTTCAAACGTCAAAATTGTCATGACAAGTTTCGTTCTTGAATGAGTTTGTTTATTTTTGCAGCAAAGCTTGGATACATTGTACATTATTGTCACCAATTTTCATTGTCTGGAAATATTTGGTTTATGAATATTTATGCAGCATCGACATTTTGATAAATTCATTCTGGAACACACTGTTACGGTGTGCCATGAGGGCTATACAAACTTATTTCATCTCATTTATAAACTTGAAACATTGTTAGTGGTGGGCTCAAATTGGCCTCTAGAGGGCTTACTGTTTTACCAAAAAAAAAAATGTGGCCAGGAGTGGGGAAATCAGAAAAAGTTGATTTTTAATCCCTAAATGTGAATAGTTTTCAGTACAAAATGTGGTTCTCAAATCCTTAATACATAACATCTCTGATAGTAACAGCCAAATTTCAAGAAATTGAAGTGCTTTTTTGTAAAATGCTCCTTCGTGGTGAAAAAATTGGTCTTGACACATAGAACGTACACAGTCAATGGCAATACCACGGTCACAATTTTTGGGCAAATTTTGTGATATTTCAGGACCCGTTTTTCACCTACTCCTAGCTCTAGGGGGGGGGGGGGTTCGTGGCCATCTCTGTTTCACTCGTCCACTCATGATTTTATTGTTCTACATATCCAGGGCATTCAGAAAAACTTGGTTGGACAATTTGAATTTGCCCAGGCGGCGGACACGATTTATAGAAGATCCTAGATTTAGGGATGAGGGATTTCCAAAACGCAAATTTAGGGAACGATCTACGTGTATTTCTATTGGGTCACGTGACTCACGTATTGAAGAAAATAATTACAAAGATCATATTTTTACCTCTCCTAAAAAAACTACAAAAGTGTTCTTATCGTAATTAGCATAATTATGTTATCAAAAATCCGCTGGGGTTCACACGTGAACCCCACTTTTAATATATGTTATCATATTTTTTACCGATTAGCAATATAATTTTAGCGGCAATCCCACACGATTCCGGAAGTTGTATTTTCCCACGATGTTTCTTATAGAGGCGGTATAGGACATGAGTCACATCAACGAAGCCGGGGATCGTATACGATAAGAACGGCAACAATGCAATAGTTGCCACGACCACCCTCCTCTGAATTTGCCTTACTTTTTCTCTAGAGGGCGTTTTTCAAAAAGGCCGCCAAATTCATTACTTTCGGCTATATCTTGATTTGTGAAGGTCACAAAAAGCTGATTCTGGTGTCTGCACCTATGTTTTTAGGGTCAAGGAACTCAATAAAGATATTTTGAGGTTAAATGCCAGTGTCCTTATATTGTCGGCCATCTTGAAATTCAAAATGGCTGCCAAAATAAGCTAAAATGTTTTTTCTCACAACATTGACATTAAAACAGCATTAAAAATATGAAATGTCCAATATAATCAATTAAAAATGACTTGGTGGTTATAGTAAAATCATTTGTCATCAAAAAAGGTATTTACATGTTTCAAATTCAAAATGGCTGCCATAAGGAGTTATAACATGGCCGCCAAAACATGTTTTTTCTGACAAAGTGGCTTAGAGCGACATTGAAACAGTATTAAAACTTAAGTATCCAAAAGTTTCAATAGGAGCTGGCTGTTAGGGTTAAAACTGAATAATTTGTCAATAAAACACGTTGTTCATATGTTTCAAATTCATAATGGCGTTCAAATGGATGCCTATTATAGTGTATGTTTGTTTTCCTACTAAATGATTGCAGGGATATTAAAACGGTATTAAAAAGTGGTTGTTCAAAATGTATCAATAAGAAGTGGGTTTATAGGTTACAACTAATACATTTGTCACTAAAACATGCAATTCATATGTTTTAATTTCTAAATCGAGTCCAAATAGAAGCCATATATGGCTGCCACATCATGTTAATACATGTTTTGCTCGTAAAGGATTGTTACATTGATAATAAAACAGCGTTAAAACAATAAATTTTCAAAATGGGACAAATATGTTGAAACTCTGAAAAGCCATTTCTGATTATTGATCTTTTTTTAATATACAATTTTTAATACTGTTTTAATATCCCTGCAATCTTTTAGTAGGGAAAACGTATTTGTAATATATTTCTCACAAATGTTTATTAGGTTGATCTGGCAAAATGTATGCTAATTATACTTGGAATTTCATTTCACGTAAGATTTTAGAAGATTTGACAGTGAATATGTGACCATCCATCCCAAACCAGCCGTAAATGCCACCTCTTGTCATGTTCACTTTTTTAATTATTTGCAAAAACTATGCTTTAAGGATTAAAATGACACCTTAATGAACTTCGCACGATTTCCAGAAGTCAAGTTATGGTGCGTCAAAGGTTGACATGGAGTGAAACGTATAACGCGTTCTAAGATCAGTAAGCCCTATTTTTCTGTTGAATGTCTTAAAAATATGCAGATTTATTTCACAATTTCTATAATTTTCTTGCAATTAAACTTTGCTAGTATTTTATAGTAAGCACAAGAATTGTGAATCTATCAAAAAATCGATTTCGGCAAATTACGACCTTTACATGTATTTTCACCTGTTTCGCAAAATGAAGTTTCTGGCATTTACGGCCCATACGGGCTGGCCAGCCACATATTACATGAAACAGATAGCGATTCTCGAATAAATATAGAAAAGTGTTACGGTTACGGTACAATAAATGTTATTTTAAATGGTTATAAAGTAATGGTGTTCATCTTGGAAAAAAAGGAGAAACATACACCTTACAAAATTAACGTCATTACAGGCAAGTTTTATATACTTTAGAGTCATCACGCCTTGATAGAGCATTAACCAACGAGAGACTTGAGTATATGTATGCGCGCACTATCGATGCTTAAGTTAAGTACACAAAGGTATCGGAGAGCACTTAGCGAGAAGGCTCTTAGATGAAAACTATCTCCGAAAGCAAATCACAATTACTAACATATCTACTTCAACGTCTTTAATATATGCGTTTATTTTAGGAAGCAGGTTTTAATGGGGAACTTGAAAAACCCTCTATATAATAACCAGATCAAAAGAATGCATACCCGTGCGCTTTCCTGTCATTATTTCTTCATCGGGTTTTGAATTCATGAGATTTGTACATTCCACCACATGGAGATGAAATTACCACTTTAAGTTTCTTCAAGATCCACGTAATATACATGTATAATGAAATGATATATTTAAATATCTCAAATATCTACAGGGTGTCCAAAAATTAACTACCCATTTTTAAATCCTTATAACTTTAAAACCAGGAGTCGCATGGCAACTATAGACATATGTA
>JXSR01S006646.1:71298-83894 GCA_000969725.1 Ophiothrix spiculata
AACCGCCCAGAACCGGCAGACAACCGCCGGTTGAGTTTTGAAGCCGCCCCTAACCACTAACCCAAGAGCTCCCAGTTTCTGCCCAGCTCTAGAAGCAATACCTGAGACATGTTTTGTCCAAGTCAGTTTGCCGTCAACTGTGACTCCCAGTATTTCCAGGTCGTTCATCTCTCCCAAGGTTGTATTACCAAACTAAAGTTCAAGCCTGGTAGAAGCTCTTTTCCTGGAGATTTGTCATAGCCTAACATTTTGATTGTTCAAATGTAACCTTCCACCTCTCTGCCCAGATTCTCATGCTCCCTAGATCTCTATTTAGGCTGGTTGTAATGGCCTTAGGGTCATCAGTTGATTTGATCTCGCAGAACAGAGTTGAATCATCTGCATATAGATAGAGCTGGTTTTCACATTCCTCATTCAAATCATCTATGCAGACTGAGAAAAGGAGAGGGCCTAGAATTGATCTCTAAGGAACTGAAGCATAGATTGGTGAAGTACCGGATGACTGGTCAGATAAGACAACTTTGATGGATCGGTCTGTTGAGTAGCTTCTAATCCAGGTTAGAAGCTATCCACACACCCCTTTTCTGGTGAGCTTGGAGTAAAGGCCATTGTGCCAGACCTTTTCAAAAGCGCCTTTGATGTCCAGGACAATCAGACACACTTCATTCCCTCTATCCAAAGAGTTGGATACTGGGTGAGGACGGTTAGAATATCAGCCGTGCAGTGATGTGGTCTAAATCCAAACTGTTGGTTTGAAAGAAGGCCATTACCTAGGAAAAACTTCTGGAGCTGGTTGTTAATAGCAGCCTCGTGAATTGGTATGATACTGGCTGTCTCCCATTGGCTTGGAAAGACTCCCTGGTTAAAACAAAGCTGAAACAGTATGGAGAGCGGTCTTGCCAATTTTGCACTACACTCTTTCAAAACTCTGGCCGGGATGTTGTCAGGGCCGGTGGCTTTATCCAATTGCAGGTTCCTTAAGAGTCTCCTTACATCTTTGACTTTGAAGGTAATCCTTACGATGTTGCAGGTTGTTCAGAGTGGACAGTCTGGAGCAGGGTCGTCTGCACTGTTGAGTTGGCACTTGGCGGCAAAGGTCTGACAGAACTTATGAGCCTTTTCTTTTGCTGTGGTGTAAACATGATGTTGGTCTTTTAGCATTGTTGATTTACCAGACAATGTGTTAACAGTGTTCCCCCACTTCGTGCTGCTATGGATACCATGTGAGAGTTACTTCTTCAATTTGTTGTGATACTCCTTACTGGCTTTCTTTTCAGCAAGGTTATATTCTTTTCTGGCTTCCGTGAATTTTGCCTTGTTGTCATTGGTGTCGTTCATTTTAAGTTTCCTAAACGAACGGCGCTTTTTCTTTGCTGCACGTCTGCAGTTGTCATCAAACCATATCTTATCACCAGTCTTTTTGGTCACTAGTTTCCCTGGTATGTATGCATTCATGGCATCTGAGATTATGGTTGAGACATTACTACATGCCTCTTCTAGTCTTCTGTTTGGAGGGCCAAGGATCAGTCGGCAGAAGCATGAAAACCTCTCTTTTTTCCAGACGTCGGTCTTGACATACTGCCAAACCTTTCACATCCAGCTTTATCAGAACAGTGTTGTGGTCCTATTTTTCAAGCCTTGGAAAAGTCTTACAGGTGGCTTTAAGATCTGCCATGGCCAGGTCTAATATTTGATCTTCTCTTGTTGGCCCGTGCACAAGCTGTGTCAGCCCAAGTATATATGTTGCACATCCTAAAAGTTAGACGTCCAGCAGTATCAGTTGTGCGACTGCCGAGCCATTGCTTATGATGGACTTAAAAATTCACCAATAAAGATAAGGGGCGGCTTCAAAACTCAACCGGCGGTTGCCTGCCGGTTCTGGGCGGTTCTGGGCGGTTGGCTATTGTTTATTCCGATTAAACCGCCCAGAACCGGCAGGCAACCGCCGGTTGAGTTTTGAAGCCACCCCTAACTGAATGTGCGTTGAAAGTAGAGAGCATTGGTATTTTTGTTTCGTCAAGGTAATTGGTGACATTACAGTGGGCACTAGGTGGTGTGTAGACTGATAGCTGTACTTTCTTTGAGAGAAGTGTTACAGAAAACCAGATCATCTCCAAGTCTTCTGGGTCGATGGTATAGTCATTAAATATGGCGACACCTTCAAGGTAGTAGACTGCAATGCCTCCTCTGCTCTGACCCCCTTTTGTTTTACTAGGCCTGTCTTTACGGCAGCAGATGGTGTAACCTAGGATGTCGATGCAGTCAGCCCTATCTTTCACAGTGGCATCCAGAAGAAAGGTTTCCACAACAACAACAACAATTGAAGGCCAAAATTCAAGGCAGAGATTGGAAAGCTCACAAATGTTTAACATACACCTCGGGTGTTCACTTCTAGTATAATACTCATATCCAAATCACGTAGCGAAAGCTTATAAAATATATTGTGTCGTTTGAGTGCACTCACATTGCTTGTAAAAAAATAACGTATTAAAAAAAATAACGTATTTTTTAATTTTGACAGCATGTAAGTTGAGCGATTAAAATTAAATTCGATTGTTGTGTGGGAGTTGATGTATGAAACATAAAACATCAAACATAGATGATGAGAACAAAAGTGATTGGCACCATTCAAAATATAACTAAGAGTTAAAGTCTGATACTGCTTCTTTGAGGGTTTGTTCTATTAACATTAGCTACTTGAAACTTGGCACAGATATAGCTAAGCCTATCACCAACCCTACACCTTTTTTTTTTCTTGGACAAACCACAGTAAGGTTCAGTACACCAAAAACGGTCAGATATCTAGAGACATTGCACCTGAAATAATATGTTCAGTTATTGTATGAACAACCATCTGTATATCCAAAATTCTTGTAAGGTACGAAACAAGTTTCAAATGAAAGTGTACCTAAATAGTCCAACAATTCACCTTTAACTGACAAGGTAAACTGGTTAATGATGAAAATTACCCAGAACCCCAAAACTTTAAAGGGTGTATTGTACCCTCTCAGGTTATGAATATAAGCATAGTGTGTTTCCCAGTGTGTTTGTTTATAGCGTTGTTTTTCCAAGCGAGTTTTATTTGGAGAAACAAAAATAGGTAAGAGGATTTACACTTGGGGTCAATTTTTCATCTTTGTCCGATTTCAAAGACTAAGGTGTCAAATTGTTCGTCTTGGATCAGCGATCAACTGTTTCAATGGTGACCCCGTCGTCCAACCTTTCCGTTGGGGGTCACATTTTCAATTCTGTCCGATTTCAAAGATCAAGGTATCAAATATAGATTTAATAGCATATTTTACAAACCAAAATATTATTGTAGTTGGGCCTACAGTGCACTTGTGCCAGCTGAAATTACCCCATCCCACCCCACCACTGAATAATTATGTAGCAATCAATTAAGAAAGCGCTATATTATGGCTTTTTCAATTCACTGTACTTGAGCAACATTTAAAAATGTTGTACATACTTTGACCGTTTCCAGTGTACTAAACACAACTGTGATTTTCAGATCACCTGCAAAGGTCTAGGAAAGGTATTCATACGATTTTTTCACTATGCTATTTTTTAACAAATTTTTAAGTAGCTATCTTTTTTCAAACAAAGGTTATGGTACAACAGGTAGAACTTTTTGAATGGCCCTGGTATAAAATACTGATGATAAATGTGCACGCTTCGAGAGATGAAGCTTCTGTTTCATAACATTTGGTTGTGAATGCACAACCGGATCAAAATAGTTTTAAGCTTCAAAAAATTAGGTTAAAAGGGACTTTTAAATCTACTAAAATTAATTAATTTCTCTACAATGAACGGAAATTTGAACAAATGTAACAAATGTCTACGTGCCAATAATACTTTAATAAATTGGGACCGTGTGTTTTATAGTAAAAACAATAATTAATTTTTAGTTTTCACCTTTTATTAAATTATCTTATTTCATGCAGCATATATGTAATTGTTAAAAAACATAATATTTGGAATAATATTGACACAGCAATATTCCATGCTTTGAAATTTGCGCGAAGTAAACATGAGGCCTTATTTCAGGTGTAAAATACAATTAATGGACCAATTACTTTTAAACAACATTTTCAGTATTAAGTATTATACTAGATATATAACAGATCCTACGTATACTATGTAAATTTGCTTAGAACCCAGTTTCCCTAAGCCAAACATCACTTCCCAACAATTTGTAACGACTGTGCCTACAACTTAATTGAACAGCGTGGGGCTAGTATTACGCACTATATAATCACCAACTATCCTAATGTCATTTAGTTAGACACCAGGGCAAAGCCATCATGATCTGGTCTTTTATTATTATTTTTTCCATCACTTAATTCTGCCTTTGAAGTCTCAGATATCTTAACCTTCGGCTACAATCATTATCGATGACAATTGCATTTTTCTTTAATAATAGGATTCTGTTTTCTCTATTCTACTCTTTAAATTCTAATTATGGATAAAGTTATGGCTCGTTATAGTTCTAATGACAAACTATATAGATACTTAAAGGTTAACGCACATATCATGTATGCTCAATGTTTTTATTCTATGTAAAGGTCAACAAATATAAGATATACACAAAGTGCCTATGAGACATCTAGGAACCATACAGTTATCTAATAAATAATTGATTACTCACTCTATAATTACGTTTATACATGTACTAATAAATTGAAGCCTAATACAAACTTAGATATTATTTTTATATCAGAAATGTCATGTTACTGGATTGGATCGCAATAAACAATCGCATAATTGTATTAAATCAGTTTGAATGTTTTCATATGAATATTTACTAAAAATTATAGATGGAAAAATTAGCAAAATAATAATAAATAATCAATAAAACATAACAGTAAATAGTTGAAGGAAACCGTGTACACGAATATCAACATGAAGAATCCAGAACGACAAAATGATTAAATTTTATGCGAAATATTTGGAAAGTATATGAAGCAATAAATGTCACGTTAAACAGTTGTGGGCTTTTTATCAAAATTTGCCTTAGCTACAAAATATATGGCTATAAGATTAGCCATCTAGACATTTACGTTTTGCATCCGGTAAATCATTGAACTGAGTTGATAAAAATCCTATTTAGTGAACTTGAAGGCAGACAAAATAATGTTCTTTCCAGTGTTTGTCGCTCGTGGTGAGATTTCAATGAACGATTCACGACCTGCTTTCAAATCAAGAACTTTTTTGAGGTTGATAACCTATCGAATCAAGGTAAAACATCAATAATAATTAATACAATGCTCATTCCGATTCCACATTTATTATTCTGTTTAACTTGAATCATACAAAAGTATATATGTATTTTTATCAAACTTAGCATATGGCTTCGCAGACGATAACTTCGCAGACGACATAAGTAGCCATTGGGTTATTGTAATAATCCATACAAGATTGGATGTTGATCATTTGATATCCTTATCTTTTACTTCATCGCTATACGGTAGGTGGGAGGCATTGAATTTATAACATTCCGAATATTATTTTTGTTAAATGCACCTTGTTTTTAAGTTACAACCATTGTTCAGCCTAATTTATTAGTCTAATTTTAGCAGTTCCACCGTTTATTTGACGTTTACATTTCCAATGTTTATTTATAAGTAAGTGTATAAGTACTTAATTGTTTTAATCAGACAGAACATTCATTTATTTATAATTTGAATTTACTTAGATATTTCCTGTTAAGTTTATGGTTTAGGAGGACTTGCTACATATTGAAAAGGGAATAACATGACCGTAGAATTCACTAATAGTTAAATATTATATAAAGTGTCATATTAAAACTTAAATGTATCAGTGTGTTTCCGTTCATAGATATTTCCTGTTAAGTTTATGGTTTAGGACGACTGCCTACATATTGAAAAGGGAATAACATAACCGTAGAATTCACTAATGGTTAAATATTATATAAAGTGTCATATTAAAACGTAGTGAATGTATCAGTGTGTTTTCGTTCATTGATATTAGAATAATTAAACGATTATAACTATAATTTAACGAAACCATCATTTTCAATAAATATAAAAACAATAATACTGATACGAAACCTGATGATCATTAATCAAATTTGTTAAACTTGTATAAGCAAGATGAAAGTTGAGACGAGAAAAACAGAACAAATTGTCATATTGTTTTCGTGTGGTTATCTGTCTATATATTCGATCACAGTGCCTTTACCGGCATAACTATCTTTAAGCAATACTACAAGATTTCGATCAAAAATAGTTTTGAGTAAAACATCATAAAATGGAGATATGCGACTACCTGAAATCGTTTTCAAGTGTATTTTGTCCAAAAAAAAATGGCCACCGAAAAAGGGTTATAAAACACATGCATACTTTCTTATACTAATAAATGTGGAATTAAATTCGGGATCCCGAATTTAATTCAACAAATAGCCAAAATAGAAAAAATAAGCATATTTAAGCCAAACCATTTGGAGTGTATTGATATCTACCCAAAACAAAACCAATAAACTAAAAAAAACTAAAGTCGTTGGTGACAGGGGGCGCTTCAATTTTAACACTTTAATAGTATTGCTTTACTCTATATATCATGTTTATTTATTTACAATTCACCAATTATCTTCATAACATCTTAATGTTTCAGACATGCATTACGAGAATCTAAGTGTAATGCATGTCTGTGGATGCATTACACTAAGATTCAGCGCTTAGGGCAGAAATAGTAAAAACAATTGGTCAAATGGGTATGTTTTCTAAAATAAATGACGTAATGCGTTTAATCCATAAATGGTGGTTTTTTTATGTTGGAAGGTTTCCCCGCATAATATAATGAGGGGTAACTAAATAACTATCAGTTTACTTTTGCTTTAACTTCTATTTCACCATCCAGGTCTAGTGGTTATTAACCTTTCAAAACATGCGAGTGCTTATTTGGCATTTCACAAACTAATTCAAATCTTCAATCACTTCATTTTATCTGCAAATGTTTTCTGATTGTTTTCAATTCTTATTTAATGTAAGCATCACTATTGAGATGCTTGTCTGTTAAATTTAATCTCCCATACTAAAATCTAAAAAAATAAAAAAATATATATATTTCTGGGCGTATTGAACTTTGACGTTAAATTTGAGGGTAATTTTTTTGTCCATAAGTAGTGACTTGCTAGATAAAACGCAACAATATCATCAATGGTTCTACGCTTAAGTTCATAAAGTCCTCTTGGTCAATTTCCCACGCAGGAAATAAGCTATTTAAGGGCTTGTTATTTTGTGTAAAATAATTTAAAAAAAATGTCGCACGATGTGATATTTTATAAATCAAAACGAAAATAAAGAATATTTTTGAGTTGAATAATTAGAGATGAGAGAAAGTAAATTTATTTTTACAAAATAAACTACAATTCAATCAATTGTCTTCGTCATCGTCGTCGCCATAAAAATGTAGTCCATGTCGTATGTATCGAATGAATTTTCATAAATTATTTTCACTGAACTTTGCAAATTAAAGTAAACTGAAGAAACAACTGTGTGATTAATCAAAATGACACTTTACTTATACATGAACAACTGAAAGAATATCACTCATCTGAAACGCGTTATATATATAACACTCCATAACAAGTTGTAAAGTGTGGGTCAGATGCTTTTTGCAAAGCTTTTTATCTCATCAAGAAAGCTAAATGTACTTGTCGAGCTGCGACTCGTCCATTACCCTCCAATTGATTTACTGATGGGGTAGTTGTAATAGTATGGCTCGCAGTGTATCATTAACACCAGGTATGCTATATCCATTAACAACCTCTTAGATCTATTATAATTCAAATAGTGATCTTGCTTAAATCTGATTATCAAATTTCAAATCACTTATCTTGCATTAAAACAGTGCGAAAACCATTAATGACACTCCATTAATGGTAGAGCGATGTGAAGGATTTCATTTTACTTACTTGATCACGAGCGGGACCTACTTTTATCTACGCTAGGGTTGTCCACAAATGTTTAAAGAAGATTGAGGACTACGACTAGGAATTAAATAGGTTAACATGGCTAGCGTATGGGGTGCACGGGAAAAACCTTGTTCCCACGAGAGAGCTAGTCCATTATAACACACACGTTTTCTTATAAGTAGAGCTTGCAAACCTTACTCGATGTTTATCTTCCATTAGGCAAGCCATGTTAGTTAAGTCCCTATTCTGTATTCTATCTTCAAACTCGTATGTTATCTACTTTCATGCGTTTGGAATGACACTCTGCATCACTTTTGGCGCTTAGGTATCTACAGTTCTTCGCTTCACCTTAATCGTTCCTCTCTTAGCATTAGCGCCTTGATGCAATCTTTAGTAATGGCCCGTATCGAGTGCTATCGAGTGCTAGTCCATCCGTAAACTAAAGAGGGTCATAGCATTTCATCAATATTTCTAAGTTGTAATTATTAGAAATATAAAAAATGTAACGTTAAAAATCTGCTTCATCTCTAATAACGTATCAGACGCAAGCGGGTGCCATTAGCAATATACTTAAATATGACGGGTGAAAGGTTCCTACCGGAAATCTTTTCTGTATTTTCACGACGTTAGACGGCCGTGATAAAATTAAATTTGGCCTTTCTTACAAGGGAGCTTCCAGTCGTTAGTGATTTACTAGAAGTGATTTACAGATACATATTTTACGGAGGAGGGGGGGGGGTGCAACCCCGCTTTTTTTTATTGCGATATCCCCGTGCCCTTTTTTACGTAGTAAAATCCCCTCTTTTTCTTGATACCAAAATTAAGGTCATTTCTTAATGTATGACGTAGTTACGGCGTTACTTGAGGATATTTATGGTGAAATTGTGAAGTTTCCATAGGGTAACATTTCATATTGTAATTAATGATATTAGGATAAAGTGAATATCGTATATGTTGCAAAGCTGAACTAGGACATGAAATTTTCTCTGAATGACGTAAACATATTCAAAAGATACCACCCATCTATTCTAATATTGAAACATTCTTACCGGAATGTGGAATGAAAACAAATATATATCAATATTTTTACCAGTACAAAAACACATCCATTGACGCAATTCAATAAATCATTTTAAATTCAGAATAACAGAAAATAAGTAAAATACTAATTAGATGTACTCGCCCAACACATTTTAGTCTTTGAAAAATATAATATTCATTGTAAGTTATAAACAATGTCTGATTAAAAATGTATGCACGTTAAAAACATGAGTAGCTAGCATTATTTAATTGTTTTTAGAACACAAAATAATAGAATTTTATATCGCCAAGTAGTAGCTATCTTTTAATCTTAATGGTCAAAGTGAATGCTACTTCTCACGATAATTACTCTAAATCTTTGGTCAGAGCGATAACTTATTTTAAAATCATCCATTTGCTTCCTTCGTTAAAAGGATTTGCTTACTATGTCAACTTTAAAAGTATTTTACTTTGATTAATATTGTAGTGATGCATTGCTAAAATAGATTGTACTTGAGATAACCAAAAGAATCAACTACCTTGATTTTATGTTCACCATTACCAATTCAACATTACGGAGATTTTACGGAGATGTTCGCCATGCTTTTAGTCCAGCTGACATTCAAATAATCTATTAAAGTGTTTTAATCCCTTAAATTTCTTGAGGCTTAACCATGCATTAAAGACTAGGTACTGTATATAAGCATAATGATGCTCTCTTGCCAGCAGAGAATAATTAAGCTGCAATATGTGAAACTAATATGACACCCACTAGAGTAGTCTTCAGCCAGATCCCAGAGGTACTTATTCTTATAACTCTAAATTGCTTTCAGCTACAAAAAATGTACACATATTAATTTAACCACCCAAATTTAAATACCACTTTATTCATTGCAATATATACTTTCAGATATTTTACAAACATTGATAAAATATGGGCTGTAGATTGGTTAACTTATTACACAGTAAACTTAAATACTAAAAGTCATATTGTGACATCCAATGCTATCCTGTGCTCAAATCAAGCAATGTAATGGTACTACTCTCTAAAAATAAGATAGAGTGCCTTAATGACTTGACTGCACAGAGTGTGCAGATCGGAAATATAAGGCAAAAGACGACCATTTACATTGGCACGAATGTCTCCTAATCTCCTGTTAAAAATATTCTGCCAGTTCTAAGAGCTTGTATGGATCCCAAACGTCCAAATAACGAACATTTTGGGAAATTGATATACATACCCCGTAACAGTGTTCGTCATTTGTACGGTATTGCTGTATACGATGATATGTGACTTAGTCCTGAAGCAAATGTCACTTGTCAGTAGAATTAATATTTGCACGAGATGCCTTTTGCTGTTGCTCTCAATTAAAGGCTTGTAAAGCGTGAATTAAGCATTGATAAAGTTTCCATGAAAGGCCGGAGAGATGGATCAATCGTAGCCCTAAAATGTCAAAGTTTGCGCTTTAAGAATCATATCAAATCCTACAGGCATTTATTTTTGATACATTTGTTTTATCTCCTGATTTACCTTGTCACTGCGTCACCATTATAAGATGATATACTCGTATTACCAAGTTAACGTTTGTCCACTTATTGAAAAATCACAAACTGGGTAGTTGCCAAAGGCTTGACGATTGCAAATTGGCAGGACACATTTGGCCGTTGTTTTGACAGATGTGCAAAACTCATTGTAGTGATACCATAACATCATAAAACCACCTTGCACACAATTATAATTGTATACTCTAATTATGAAATTCCGTCAATAATTCACGTTCTACACAGTTACAGATGAGGCAGAGTGCAAGATCTATACACAGTCAATCTGAGAGTTAAAGTCCTGACTTCAATTCAAACAAGTACTACATGAATGTCCGGAATGCCATATGCTTTTATCTAGTTGTTCAGTAGTTAACACTGTCTTTTAAGTAACTTACATACTTGTATCATGTGAACCATTATAGTTCATCAAATGTCAGGCTTTCAAGATGGTAAATGTCAGGCTTTCAAGATGGTAAACATTGTTCAAAGCGTCCGTTTTATTTGAAGTACACCAGCAAAAAAATTTAACTTCGCAATTACTTCCTCGACGGCCAGATATTACGTTTTTAAAGTACCTTTGCCATGAAAGATCTCTTGTACCTCAAAATGTTGTGGTTACATTAATATCCATCCTTGTCAGCATATTATCATACCTGAAAAGCGGAAGAAAATAAGCAACTGTTTAATCATCTTCAAATTGCATTAAGTAGAGAAGCAATCAACTGACAAGACAAAAAATCCTCTATCTATGCCAATCACGAGATAGTAATCAATGATATCGAAAATTAGCGTGCATTGGTTTAAAAAATAGTAGAACAGCTACAAGTATATTATTTCCCTTAGTTCATTAAGATTTAAGTTACGGTTATTGAAGTTGTCCAAGCTATACAAGATAAGTACCCGATCGATTTTTGGATAGCATCGCAAACAGAAACAAGATTGCGAGTGTTTATTGAACCACTGACAGAATAGTCGTCCAGTTTGAAATCTGAGCACACTACACTTTAATTTACTTTGTTTAGCAATTACTTTCAGGCCATCTCCTGCTTCTGTCGATTTAAAAAAGGCTTGTTCAAGTAATCAGCTAAACAAACTATGAACGCAATTTAAAATTGGGCCGTTTGGTTAAACAATTTGCAATGATTTGCCTTAAATTAGAAATTCCATTAGTGTGTCTGTCCATCTCTCTTCGCCAATAAAATGTTGATACGATCCATTTTGAAATCACTTTTCATAATGTGTATTTTATGTACACGTGTGTGCAGACCAAATGTGGTTTTTTTGTGAAGGTTATACTTGATAAATTGATCTCTAAATGACCTTTGAACTGTCTTTGAAACGACCAGCTTATTTTTGATTGGCCAAGGATCATGCTCACCAAATTTGGATGCCAACAGTATCTTTTCGTCAATACTTAAAGGATCCAGGACAAATCCATTTTAATGGAAGCGTTTAAAGAGGAAAAGAAGATTGATGGGAATTGCTTGTACGGAGTATACCAATAATTGTATGACTAAGTATGGAAAGAGGATGGCACTCCATTTTGTAAGACAAATTGAAGAGTGTAGTCAAGGAAATTCCTATGTTACATCCAATCAGTTTTGAGAAAAGTGGGTTTAAAGTTTTTGAAATTGTGTAAAAGTGTTATTCTATTACATATCGTTTTGAACCTCTCAAGGTGTGGCTGTATTTGCAATATATAAAAATTAGTGAACAATATCAGCTGCTGTAATCGAAAATCAATAAATTGCACATAGTAACTTCTTTATCTAAAAATCAGGGCCAAAATTCAAAATGTGCCATAATATCAAAAGTAGATACTTTGATTCACTGAATGTATATACTCGCATTTTTGGAAAGTACAGCTCATAACAAATCATTTGACACGTCATTCACTCAAATCAGATCATCTGAAAATTTGACCCCACGTGACCTCACAACCATTTGAAACTCCCAACATATCTATTAGTCCAATAAACTTATGGTGAACCTGGAACAAATTGCAACAGAAGGTTTTTTTGTTTCAACTTGTTTGTATGGCCCCACTGAACATTATATCCAAAATTCGACAAAATCCGACACCGGGAAGTAGGCT
>JXSR01S006646.1:143993-158338 GCA_000969725.1 Ophiothrix spiculata
ACAGTTACATTTTACCTATGATTTCTTGTAATAATTATTTCGTCACAGTCTCAGATAGGGTATTCATTTGAACAGGTATGGTCCCGGATAGGGTGTCCATTAGAACAGTTATGGTAGATTTTTGGTCTCAGATAGGGTATCATTTCATCCATTTTTGCAAATTTTTGGTCTCACATAGGGTCACCTTCGGAACCTGCGGAACTCGGGTGGTTACCCGGAAACCAATATCAGTTACCCCCCCGGGGCCGCAAGGTTTGGTCCTTGGACCACAATTTTTCACTATCTATTCATCGCCAATTGCAAACATTTTGCGCGCAAGCATGGTTTACAGGTGTATTTGTATGCAGATGACACGCAACTTTATATTCCCTTTGATTTGAATGATCCTTCTGATGAAATTGCTGCACGTTCTTCCATAGAACCTTGTATCCAAGATATTAAAACATGGATGACTGCTAATAAGTTGAAATTGAATGATGACAAAACTGAACTACTGGTGATTACTTCAAAGTATCAACACTCAAAGCCAGCCACAAATTCTATGCAAATAGCTTCTTCTTACATATGTGCTGCTTCCAAAGCTCGCAAGATAGGTGTAATATTTGATAAATGTCTTACCATGGATGATCACATCAAAAACATGTGCAAATGTACTTATTTTCAAATAAGGACCATAAATCTAATTCGTAAAGTACTGGATAATGATACTGCTGCTACGCTCGTGCACGCACTTATTACATCTCGCCTGAACAATGGAAATTCTTTATTACACGGAATTACTGAACGTCAACTTGACAAACTTTAACTTGCCCAGAATGCTGCTGCACGTACGCTAACGCGGACTAGAAAATTTGATCACATTACACCCTCGCATTAAATCTAAACTTCTTCTTCTTACTTGGAAAGCACTGCATGACATGGCATCTTCTTACATAAGTGAACTTATAAAATATCGCAAGCCTCCACATCCAATGAAAACTAGATCGGCAACTAAACGCTTTCTTTAGGTTCCACGGACATCAAATTCCTATGGCGAGAGGGCTTTTTATTCATCATCACCGAAACTTTGGAACTCTCTTCCAGTAGAACTTCGGCTGTGTGATTCATTGGACACTTTCAAAAAGACTTTAAAAACTCATTTATTTAAACTTGCTTATGTTGAATAATTCCTGTGGTTTCCATGCATGTATTTGTTTATAATTTTCATTATGCTTTGTACGTGTATATTGTTATTTTTGTATCTGCGCCTCGGAATAGGGTTGTCTAGATAGATGGCGCATTATAAATGCCTTATTATTATTATTATTATGATTATGTCAGTAAGGCTTCAAATTGGATATGGAACATGTTAACACCCTTATTTGCGAAGAAATATTCTTATTGTTACCCTATGCCATTTTCCATCAGTTACTTTAGACATGTGGTGTTTTTGATATGGTTTCGGAATGCACTAATGTTAACCTGGTACATAAAGCATAAGCTATCCAGTTGAATGGGGCATTTTAATACTTTCCTTTAAACCATCTTACGTTCAGAAAAGGCAAGTGTGCTGAATTTTTTT
The DNA here is from genome assembly GCA_000969725.1 of Ophiothrix spiculata. NCBI lineage: Eukaryota > Metazoa > Echinodermata > Ophiuroidea > Amphilepidida > Ophiotrichidae > Ophiothrix > Ophiothrix spiculata. The sequence goes on from JXSR01S006646.1 coordinate 145,555, forward strand.
CTTTCAATATAAGAGGTGCTATTGGAGAAAGCTAACTATAATCCTGCCTTTGCCTAGCCTTGGGGGGATTTCATAAACAAACCTTTTTTGGACCCCAATATCAAACTACTACATGGACATTCAATGTCCTGATTGCAATGAAAAAAATATATATGACAAATGCAAATTCGGGCAAAATGCATGATTTAAAGTTATGTTTGGAAAAGGTGTATGGTTACAAACCAAGGAGCCTCCAGCATGTCTTATAGATAGTACAGTATAGTGTTTAAAGATTATATAGCAGGATCAATATCGAAGACAAGGTACGCGTCGAAAATAACCTTTACAACCAAATAAATTCACATAAATGCATTAAATCATTTAAAAATAATTTTTAATGGATACGAGTAAATAAAACCGATTACCCGGTATGTCTTTCTTTTGAGTGGTATCATTATGGTTATCAACCGTTGTTAATTGTAGAAAGTAAAGTATAGAGTTGAACCTACTTTTTATTGCAAATAATAAATCTTTACATATCGTTCTAATGTGCAAATCACGTAACAATATACAGCGCAATATAATACGACAGTCATATAGACAAGGCAAATTTACACATATTTTTTTCTGCTTTCGTCAAAGTTGTTACCAGTGCAAATGTTTTGAACTATCTATATCAAGCATTATTGTGCATTCATTGCCAAATTTTGGTTACTTTGTAGCATAATTGGAATAATTAGAAATGATTCTTAACATGCCAATCAGAACAGTGTGTTTGTGTTCAAATATAGAAATAGGCAGTACTTTTGATGGTCATAGAGTTAAGTATTAAGTATTCCTTTAACAAGAAAGCTGGAACGTTCACCAAAATAATAATTATAAAAATAACAAACTGTGATAATTAACTATTTTCTACTAAGTCGCCATCTAAGGGGGGGGGGTACCACCCCCCTGTGAAAATGAAATTTACGAGCCAAAGGTGTGGTTGTTTTATATCATAGTATAGGGTAGGGTCTCCTCTTTGTATTGATACCAAAATCATGAAAATCGATCAAGGCGTTACGTAATTATGACGTCATAAAGTACTCTAGGTCGGAAAATTTCGCCGAAATCTGATTTTCGGCAAACATTTGAAAAAAAATGCACAAATTCGCAAAAGTTCTAAATACCTGATTTTCATCGGGTTTTTTGCTAATGAATAAAGAAAATAGTAGTTGTAACATGTTCTGTAGGTTTAAGCTTGTTAGCATGCATATATTTTAAAAAATGGCGATCTTTAAATAGAGGGGGGGGGGGGGGTTACCCCCTACCCACATATTGAGACGGCGTACCCTACCCCCACCTAAAATTTGTTCACTTTGTCATTATCAGCAGTAATATCTTAATCTATTTATTTGTTTGACTCCCAGCTGACTAAAATGCTTACAATCCCCCTTCACATCTTCAAAACATCTGAATGTTACAGCACTTAAGACGAACACATATGACGAGAGTCTTGTCAAATTCAGTGATTAGGGCGTAAAAAGTAAAAACAATTGGTCAAAGGAGTATTTGCTGAAACAAATGGCGTAATGCATTTTAACCATTAATGCTTTTTATATTGGAAAGTAAGCCCTGCATTAGAGTGCTCTATCCATTTGGAGATATTTTTAGATAACTATCAGTTACGTCTAAAAGGTGGATGACGAAACTTTTCAAAACAGTTGAGTCTTTATTTAACTGGCATTTTACCAAAACAATCCAATATCTTCATACACTTGGTTTTATTTTCAAGCGTTTTCAGTATTTTTGTCTTTTCAAACATTCATTCTTATAAAATTTTAGCTTTACAATTCAGATACTTACCTGCAACAATTCAATCATCAAAGAAAAGATTCCATAATAGAATCTTGAAAACTAAAAATATAATGTGTCCGCGGCTTACTTATTTTACTTTGACATTTAATGTGATTTTAATTTAGACTATTCTTCAGTGATTATTTCTTAGCAAAAAACGAGACAATGTCATTAATACTGATACGTTTGAGCAAAAAATCAATCAAGTAATTTAAGTCAGTTCCACGTGCATGAAATTAGCTTATTATGGGCATGTCATTTTTTTATGTAAATTATGGCAAAACCTAACGATAAGACATTTCACAAGTAAAAATGAAATTTTAAAATTACTTATATTTGGTCGTGACTTTACTTTTTGCTGTAATCTGATGCAGCCCAAACTGGTTCAATTCTTACTACCTATGGTGCATTGTATTAGTTTTGCAAGGACTTCAAGATTATTATTTAATGTATTCTATAAATTTAAATAATACTATAACTACATACAACTATAACGGTCAGATTGCATTGCAAAAAATATACACTCGACATACGGATCCTTTCTCTCAACATTAAGCATTCAAGCATTTTTTTTTTAATTGCTTGAATGCTTTCACTTTGCATCAGCGACTCCATTTTTATTACTGAAATCTACATCAGCTCAAATTAACAGTGTACAACAGGGAAATCCGTGTGAGTAAATCGGACTTGCGAGTTACTTTTAATCATCCCAATCTTTTATTTTCAAAGGCCTGCATGAACTAGCTCTATGTAAGATAGGCTTCTCCACGACGATTGCTCTAAACCAAATTAATGAAAAATAAACACAGCCGTACCATTAACGACTAGGAGATAAGACAGTCTGGCCACTTGAATGTGAATAATAAGCTTAAAGTGAATTGAAATCTCAATATAAAAAAGCAAGAACAAAATTAGGAGCGCAGTGATAAATCAGTTTCATTATGTCAGCTGCTTTTACATTAACTACTTAATTAGAGACAAATATAACGGGAATGGTTGAGGAAAATATTAAAAGATCATCGGATTAAGTTAAGTGCGCGCCCTGTCGTCAACAGAGAAAAACTTAATTAGATTAGATGCTGAATTAAGTTTAAACTATGTCTCACGACTTACGTTTTGTGGATTGGTGGCCTACGACCGACATCCACCGGTCTTCGATGTGTTACGCCGAAATCGCGTGATGGCCGAGATCACGTGATTTCGGATCCCGTGATGACGGCATAACGTATGCCGAAATCACGTGATTTCGGCAAAATTTGTCTGCCGAGATCACGTGATTTCGGCAGGCATTTTTTTGCCGAAATCACGTGATTTCGACAAAATATTGCTTTTCCACCGTGTACTTACTGTTTTAGTACAAAAGCGCAATTAAATCATATTTGTTTATTTTGCAATGACGTATGATATGCTATGATCACGGCTGTTCGGCATCGAAGTTTGGAGCGATCATTCACTTACGGCATCAACACTGCCGAATTCGCGATACCATTACGTATTCTATTAATATTTTAATTCAATTCAGATTCATTTATTTTCCATAAAAATACATAAAAAAGTAACATGGAAACAGAACAGAATTATGGAGGATAGGACCGGAAGGCCAATAAGACCTGTTAAAGGTCCTTCCCTAGATTACAACAAAAAGTTACAGACAAATATAAATACCTGACAGCACAACTATCACGTATGAAATTAAATCATTCAACTCGATCTTGTGCAACGCAGCCTGTTACCACAATGGTTACAAGCTGGATATAGCGCACGAATTGTACGATATAAAACCGGAAATTGGTGATTCACCGATATCACGCGATTTCGGCATCCGCTCTGCCGAAATCACGTGATGACATATATCATGCGATTTCGGCATAACAGATGCCAACTGATGTTATTGCTGATTAATTAGATTAGAGTTTGTAATTCCGGGGTCAAGGTGTTTTAATGTAAATTTGATGATGTCATTGTTGAGAGAAAATTACCCTAATATGATGCTTACATGAATGTGGCTGAGGTTGCTAAACAAAGATGACAAATGTATGAAACAGAAAAATATCAATCTGCTGTATATAACATGATACAGCTTGTCCAAATATTTATGCAACGAGCAAATAAAAAATATTAAAATTAGTCGCCAACAGATCAAATCACAGTAGTATATGTGTTTTTTTAATAAAAGGAGTAATTGCTCAAAAACATGCTTTTTGTCCCGTTTGATTTTACCATTCCAGTCGAGAGATATGAAGACATTAAGAAAGCACTTTCAATCTACTTTGGTCCAATTTGTATGTTAAGCCTTCAAGCTAAAGAAATGCAAACTTGAAATTAAGCGAATTCTGCAACCAGCTAGAGCACAATCAATCCAAACAAATCTTACCTGAACTTCACCTAACATTAAGTGATATTTTAAGTTCATTTTTTAAATAAAATAGGTCAACATTTTCAATTAAAGTACGGATCTTCCTGATACTCTCATATTCCTTGAATCTGTTGCATCTGGTGCGACAATCGGGTAGTTTAGAATACAATTTCTACCAAAAGAGTCGAAAAAAAAAAGGATTCTAATGAAAGATGTCATTCAATAATAAGTCTTTAATCGAAAACCAGGAAGAAAATCGAAGACAAAGGAGTTTAAGGTGTCTGGTCCATGATAGATCGGCCCGAAGATTTCCAGTAAAAATCGGTATGAATGATATTTTTATTGATGTAGAAGCGATTTTAAAAATAAAAATTGGGGGTCACCGGACTCGTTTTTGCATGAGAGTCGGTTTAAAAACAGCATTTTTGTAGGTTTTGGGTAAACATTTGTACAGGGGTCTATGGGAAATGTGGCAAAAGTTCCATTATTTAGTGATGATTCAAAAAATCTGCCCGAGCATTTTTGTTATTTTTTTCACAATGGTTGCGCACACGTATGTTCTTTCAAATAAAACAATAAAAATTGGAGGTCACCGAACTACTTTTCCAGAAAAATATTAAAATATGGCAACTTTTAGCTTCAAAACACCCATGCGTATTGCGGCACTTACCAACTCGGAAACTAGCGCGTACTGGTACGCGTGGACCAGACACCTTAAGAACTCAAGTAAGTTAATAATTCTTCTGGCCCGTCAAGGGGGCGCAACAGGTTGACTAAACCAGACGCAACAACCTGCTTAATATTAGCAGATTATCATTAAATTGAGTCTTTATTTCATGAAATGGGTTCAAGGATTCTTCTCCTAATCATGTGATGTTTTAACAATATCCAAAATTGGATCAAGTTCTCTTTAAATTTATTTGGAATGGTAAACCGGACAAAATTAAAAGATCCATTTTGTGTTGTAGTAAAGAAGAGGGTGGATTAAAAATGGTTGACATTCACAATTTTCAACCTGTTGCCAATGACATCACCAGAGGTGAATCTTTACAGATTAACAAATCAGACCATCAAGATTTTTCGGGTCTTTACAAAATGTGCAATATTTTTGATTCAGAGATCCCAATTAAACAAAACAAAAGTCATGTAAAAGCCAATGGTCTACTCTCTAATATTAATGTAACGTTTGCTTACCATTGTGTTCTGTTCTCTTAAAAAAAAAAGTTGTTTTTTTTTAAATGGTTTGAGAAAAAATTACGACACGTAAATTGACCTATATCACAAATGTAATAATCAACATCATTAACATCATAAATTATCCTTGCCGTATTCATCGAAAACCTTTTCACAAATCCTTTTAAAGAAAATTTTAAAAGAAAACAAAATTTCCTTATAAACATTTTACTTATAAATTAAAAAATATCACTCGTCTGAAAAGCGACATATGTTTTGATTTATGAACCATCATAACACATCAACACAGGTTGCATAGTGCAGTTTAGATGTTTTTCTGCAAAGATTTTTATCTCATCAAGATGGTTAAATGTACTCATCGAGCTGTGACTCGTTTAACCATTATCCTCCAATCAATTAAATAATGGGGCAGTTCTAATAGTACGGCTCGCAGGATATCATTAACCCCATATATGCTGTGTCCACTAAACAACCCTTTTCGTCCTATTGAAATTCAAGCAGTGATATTGCGTAGATCTGACGATCAAAATTTCAAATCACTTATCTTGCGATAAAAGTTTGCGAAAACCATTAATGACACTCCATTAATGGAAGAGCCATGTAAAGGATTTCATTTTACCTACTATATCACGAGATGGACCTACTTTTATCTACGCTCGGGTTGTCTACAAAATGTTTAAAGGAAATGGAGGACTACTAAAAGAATTAACTAGGTTAATATGGTTAGCATATGGGGTGCATGGCAAAAATCTTGTTCCCCCGAGAGAGCCAGTCCATTATAACACACACGTGTTCTTATAAGTAGAGCTTGCCAACTTAATCGATGTTTATCTTCCATTAGGCAAGCCATACCAGCTATATCCCTATTCTCTATTTCTGTCTTGATAAGTACGTTATCAACGTGAATGAGATTTGAATGACACTGCATCATTTCTGGCGCTTAAGTGCAGTGTGTGGATGACACTTCTTTTCACCTTACTAGATCTTATCTACAGCATCGTCGCCTTGATGCAATCGTTGGTAATGGCCCCTAACGAAGTACATCACTAAATTTAAGTCTTTAGCGTTTCATCGATTTTTGTAACTCGTGATCAGAAATATAAGAAAATATTCTACTTGTCTATTTGTTATTGGACAGTGCCTTTAGCAATATGGTTAATATTGCGGGTGGGAGGTTCTCGTGGAAAATTCTTCCTGTATATCCAAGAGGATAGACGACCGTAACAAAAGTAAATGTTTGCCTTTCTCACAAGAGAGCTTCCCTGCTTTAGTGGTTTTTATGGAAAGTAGTATTTTATGCCTGGGAGGCTGCTCAATGAAGAAGGTGGTACGCATGCTCATCAGAGTACCTCAAAATCGGACCCCAAATGTCGAAATCCTGTACAGCAAATTCTAACCCTTAATGTCGTAAAATATTCAAAATTGTACCCCTAAATGTCGCGGTGTCGTAATACACTAAAATTGACCCCTAAATGTCGCAATGGACATTTGATCCATTAATGGCATAACACACTGAAATGGACCCTTAACGGCAACAAAGCGCACTATTTTCTGCCATAAAAACATGACTAATACATTGGAAGCCTTTTCTGTAGCTATTTCTTGGAATTGTAGAATAGCTGGCGAAAAATGACCCTTAAGTAGAAGATAACGTAAAAAGACGACCCTTAATGTCGAAAGTTGCCTTGGAAAGGCACCCCTTTTTCTAAAGACGTCGACGACGCCAATGGGGCAAAATCCAACCATTTTTTTAAATGACAAGCATGCGTACCACATTTTCTTCAAGCGGCCCCGTGCTCTTATGCTTAATGTGGCGGGAGGGAGGTTCATTCGGGAAATCATTTCTGTATATCCAAGACGATAGATGACCGTGACAAAAGTAAACGTGGCCTTTCTCACAGGGGAGCTTCCCCGTAATTAGTGGTTTTTATGGAGAGTAAAAAGGTAATGTGAAGCGATTTGTCTATCCAATCACGGAGTTTTTGGACAAATATACAAGGAAGGAAAAGACCATTATCAGGTCACCATTATAGGTGCAAAAAACATTTTTATGTACAATTGGAACAAATAGCTTTGAAATGTTTTCAAGAATAAACAGAAAGTATATACGGCGTGTTAAATAACCAACTCATTTTCTTCCATTTAAAAATATGAAATGAATAATGTATCGAAACTATTAACGATTACTTGATTTGCCTGAATTCCTTAATGACTTTAAACCATAAGGTATTAACACTTCACGTCTAATGCAGCCATACATTAGTCTTTCAAGAAATTGACAAGATGGATTCTTGACAGATATCAACAAAATACAAAAGTACAAGAATCGTTCATTTTACTTTTTATGACAATGAAACGAATGTGCCGTCAAATAATCAACATGGTGAAGTAGGAATAATGGTCTTCCGTACTTATTTTCCGGGTTCATGCTTTAAAGGGCGTTCCCAGACCTTTGTCTTAAGAGGGGTGTCAAGGTTTTTTTTTGCCGACAAGCCCAAATTTTTGCCGACAATTGAAATGGATATATCGTTTCTTTCTGCAACAACTTATGATTTAGAAAATATATAAATTTCAAAACACAAATCGCTCGATGTGTTGCATATTTGTGTTCTAATGATGCTTCATGTGTAGGGGGTGTGTCCCCTCTTTAGAAAAGTTTGAACTTACAAAACACATATCACTTGATTTGGTGCATATATTTCAGGCTAATTATGCTTCATGTGTAGCTTGTGTCTTAGGGGGATGTGGCCCGTCAGGATTTAGACAATTTGGAAATTTGAAAACACACATCGCTCGATTTGGTGCACATATTTACTAGTAATGCATCATGTGTAGGGGATGTCTGAAGGGGTGTGCCCCCACTGGATTAAAGAGGGTGCATATATAGTTTGGCCACATTTTCCTTTCTAGCTCAGTAGCTATACGTGCCAACAAAAAGCTAAAATGGCGATTGTACTCCTTGATTTTGCCAACACATGTCACTGGGGGTAGATTACATCAGTCAGCTCTTAAAGTTATGGCCTTATACCTGCAGGATTAGTAGTAAGCTTAACACTTTACTAACTTTTACTTATAAAGTTTCATGCACCGACACAAGATGCCGACTGGTGCTGACAGTGTAGTTTCGAAGAGCTGAAAATTGAACATGCAGAATGTGCCAGAAGAAATCTGAACTTGTTACGTCTAAAAGGTGGATGAAAATGCTAAACATTTTGCCGACAAAAAGCTGTTTCTTTTCATTTTATTCCCTTCTTTCCCTTCATATTTCTTTCTTTTTCTCCTCTTTTCTTTTCCTTCTTTTCTGCCATCCTTCTCCTTCTTTCTCCCTTCTTTTTCTTTCCCCTTCTTTTTTTGCCGACAGCAGCACAATTTTGCCGACCAAACTGATGATTAGGGGTCGTTGGGGACGCCCCTGATGCTTTATTCTGTTATGGTCTGATATATTGTTTTTCTTTTTTTTTCCTTTTTATTATTCAATAACAAAACATTTTCGTCAGTAGGCCTGTGATCGTGAAAATGCACGATATCAAAAGACGTCAGTGCATTTTTTTTAACTTACCAAAATGAATGTATTGGTGAATGCACATACACTGTAAATGAGGTGTTTAAAAAGTATGGACAAACTGGTGTTTAGGTAGCTAAACATGTTTACAATCTAAGCATGTCCGACTCTTCCTCAAATTTCAAATAACATTTGCTCATTGACAACAGTGTATTCAATATCATTCTGCTGAAGAGTCTAATGTTTAGATTGTGATTAGATATTAAACATGTTTAGATAGTATGGACAAACTAGTGTTTTGATTAGTGTTTGAAACCTAAGCATGTATTTCAAAATGGGATCATGTATACATAATGATGTAACTTTCAGTATGATTTTGACAATCTTTTCAAATGAACTAAATTTTTCTAAAACACATTTCTACTGAAAAGGTGTCAAATTAAGTGTACAAGGAAATGTTTAAATTAAAAACACCAAATTTATAGTGTACAAAATGCAATTAAGATTGTTTTTTTTATAGAACAGCTCGAAAGAAAATAGGACAATTTCGAGTTAACGTCAAAACATTAAGCACCTGAATAAGCATAGCTTCTATGGGACTCGATACTAATTAGAACTATCTAATTAGAGAACATTGTGCCAACTGCGACCACTTGAGCAGTGCTGCATTTGACATAATGTCATTAGAGGGTAATTCAAATCATTGTTACGCTTTCTTCTAAACCTCTGAGAACCAAGTTGATTTCTGTTGATACCACTTTTCGTTCTATTTGGTTTACCAATTGAAATTTACCTCATTTTCACATATGAAATGTTTGGTAGTAATTTGGGATTAATGAGCATAGTGGCAAATTGAACAAAGCATTTATCATCGCTTTGCTTAGTTTCCAGTATGACCTATTTCAGTAAGGCTGTAAAAGTGGGTTGTATTATGAAATATTGTAAAGAAGAACTGTACTTTTAGTTTTCAATTAGAATAGTCAGTATAGTATCTCGTCACGATAGTTAAACAGCATGCAGAATCGACTGTATCACCATTATCTAAAACTATAGATCAAAAGGCATTAAAAATGGATTCAGTGTCCCAAACACGTACAAGTGCACACATTTGCAAGACATTTTTTTTTAAATTTCCAGCAGGAATCCGTCAAGATTTTAATTATATATATGTTGAATGCCATTTGCATTCTACCGTAGCTTCACATCACCGAATATTCGTAAGCCCATGCATTTCCATACCTCATTCCTCAAAATAGTTTTATCTGCAATTACTGATGTTTTTTGATTTAGTTACTCTATCGAATTTCAGTTACATCCTCACCACTTGAAAAGTTAAGTTATTTAGCATGATGCATTTTCTTGTGCCAAATATGGAAATATGCAAAGAAAAGAACTGTCCGTAAATTGTTAACTTGATAATACCATGAATAATAAAACTCCCTAATTTAAATTTGTTTTTTATATCCAGCAATCCAGTGAAGTGCTGCATAAAATAATTAAATCAGGGCAGCGATTTCTGTGCAATTTTACGTCACCCGATCTAACAATATTGCCAGTATATGTTATCAACAATAGCCGTGTCATTATTATTATTTCTGAACAATTGGTTGGATATATATATATAGCAATTTATGCATAGAAGAATAAGATAAAGTCATAAAAAGATGTAATAAAATCAGTTTCTTGTGTCACAAATGATAATAAAATTCCAAAGTATTAAATTTTAGACAAAAATAGCTTTATTCAGGTTGTATAAAAGAATTATATTAGACAACAAAATAAACATGCGTTTTTGAAATTACTCATCATCACTCACTAACAATAAAAGATCTGTAATAATAACTTTTGCTTTAAATTTCTCTTTGAGTGTCACTTACTTGTGTCGGAGAGAATTAAATAAACATTTTAAGTACTTGTTAAATGTGGCGGTATTTATGTATTCATAATTGATGTCAAGAGAAAATATGCAGAATTCAATATTTTTATATCTTTGTTATTATTCTTTGTATAAAAAAATTCCAGATATATTATTTTTATTTATGATAATATGTTGTGTTAAACAACATATCAGTTACCCTTTTAATCTAATTTGGTGCCTCACAAAGAAACAAATATGCAATAAATTTCAATTTCTAATAACTGACATTAATTGATGAAATACAGTAATATTTATCATATGCAAGAAAACACAATCTGCTGGATTGATGTTGCCTATACATGTCGCCATATCATATTATGAGTTTTGATTTTTAGAAAACACCAATAACTTTTTGCATTAACGCAGTGAATTTCAAATGGATAATAAAAACGAATGAAACAAACTCGTCTACGCAATCAAAGAATACAATGTCCCCTGATCTTACACTCACGCAACATTCGTTTCATGTTTTATTCCGTTATGTACTATGGAAGGCGACCTCAATCCCTTTACAACTTTGATGGCCTACCCTAACTCGTCTTAGGTGTTACCCCCCTCTGTATTTTTCATCAACAAGACCGCAAATGATCTACGACGGGTTATATACATGGCTAGGGTCCATATGGACCCATCATTTTGTTTTTGCACTTAGCGCAAAAACGCGAAGTAATTTTTTCATTGCCCTTCAATGTATTTGTCTAACTTTACCATACCCTTCACAGTGGTGGCAAAAAAATCAAACCGACTGACCCCTTCCTATGCTAACTAGCATAACTAAGCATTTTCGCTTTTCAAATTCGTTTTGCCCATAAAATCGTAACCGAACCAGTTTTTTCCAATTTTATTTCAGGAATATATCTGTACGTACATATTGCAAATATGAGCCAAATTTTATTGAAAAATTTCATTGGGAAGTGAGTTTTCAAATTTTTGGCCGGAAAATGTTGACGCCACACAGCGAAATTTGTTTTGTCAGATTTTCATTTTTTTTTTCGTTTTTTTGAAGTACTTTACCTGTGACCAGAGTTTCAACGTACAATTCCTTCGCTTTTTCGGTGTTGGGTCCATATGCCCCCCCCCCCCTTGACCAGTAACGGACATGTAGAGGACCTTGACCACTTAAGTGTTAAAGCTTCTCTTCTTCTGTCAATTGCACCAGCAAACAAAGTTTACATCTATCTCACTTCTTTTAGTGCCACAGATTTCTTCTTTTTTTTCAGTAGCTTTGTCATGAAAAATCTCTCGGTACCTCAAAATGTTGTTACATCCCGTCATTGTCAGCATATCAACACACCTGAAAAGCAGAAGATGATAAGCAATATTGTTAAAACACCTTCAAATTGCATTCAATGAAGAAAAAAATCAACGGACAAGGCAAAATAATTCCATCATTATACCCATCACGAGATAGTCATCTATGATGATGACAGTTAGCGTTCAATAATTTAGAAATCCAGAAAGGCATCCACAAATACATTGTTTTCCTCTGTTCATAAAGATTTATGTTACGTTCAGCGTAGATGTCCAAACTCTAGATAAGTACTCGATCGATTTTTGGATAGCATCACAATCGCAAACAGAGACAAGATTGCGAATGTTTATTGAACAAGCAATATAATCGTCCAGTTTGAAATCTGAGCAAACTGCACTTTAATGCACTTGGTTTTAGCAATTACTTTGAAAGCCATCTTCTGCTTCTGTCGATTTTAGGGGCATGTTCAAGGAATAAGCTAAACACACTATTAACGCATTTTAAAGTTCGACCATTTGATAAACAATTAATACACACGATAGCAAATAATTGTTGATCAATGAAATGGTTTTATATCAGAAAGTCCATTAGGTTGTCTGTCCATATCTCTCTCCGTCAATAAAATTTAAAATATTAAATGCATAAGTCTAACAAAATAAAAGATTACTTGAAAATATAAACCCAATCACACTTGTTAGATTATAAAACAACGTCAACGGGTAAATTCAGATATGGTCCATTTCGAAA
>JXSR01S006646.1:175685-188632 GCA_000969725.1 Ophiothrix spiculata
TATTGTTAATAAACCATGCTGGCAATATTTTTAGATCGAATTACCTAAAATTGCACAGAAATCGCTGTTCTGAATTTATTATCACAGGCAACACTTCACTGGACTGCTGGACATAAACAAAAAATGAATTAGGTAGTCCGAGTATTCATGGTTATATCAAGTTAACTGTTTACGGACAGGTCTTTTCTTGGTATATTTCCATTTGTGGCACTAGAAAACTCAGCAAACTAAATAACTTAGGGGCGGCTTCAAAACTCAACCGGCGGTTGTCTGCCGGTTCTGGGCGGTTGGCTATTGTTTATTCCGGTTGAACCGCCCTGAACCGCCCAGAACCGGCAGACAACCGCCGGTTGAGTTTTGAAGCCGCCCCTTAATACTTTTCAAGTGGAGTGGATGTAACTGAAGTACATTAGAGTAACCATATCATATACATAAAGAATTACAGATAAATATAATTTGAGGAATCCCAAGTTACTACCAAACATTTTATGTGTGAAATGAGGTAAAATTCAATTGGTAAAACCAAATAGAAAATAAAAAAAAAGTTGTATCGACTTTGAAATCTAATTAAAGTGCAGCTTGTAAGTGGTTATCTACAGAAATCAACTTCGTACTCGGAGATTTAAAAGAAAACAAAATAATGAATTGAATTTTCCTCTAATGACATTACCTCAAATGCAGCACTGCTCAAATGGTCACAGTTGACACAATGTTCTCTTATATATATAGTTCTAATTAGTATTGAGTCCCAAGGAAGCTGTGCTTGTTCAGGTGCTCGGTTATTGACGTAAAGTCGAAATTATACTATTATTAAATTTTCTGTCCTCTAAAACCAAACAATCGTAATTGCATTTTGTATGTGCATTCACCAATACATACTTTTGGTAAATTTAAAAAAACCGCATAGACGTCTTTCGATGTCGTGCATTATTACGATCACAGGAGAGGAATGCAAAAATGTTTTGCTATTTAATAATTAAAAAAATACGCAAAACAAACCAATTTGGATCCGCAATAAGATGGATGAAGTTATTCGAAATGTTACGAGGTTTTCTGTACTAGTGAATAGTAGTGATAGTGAGATTGAGATCGGTAGTTGAGTTATCTGTGTGGTTAATAAGATGTAATGGGATTTCTTGCTAGCAAATTGATACATTCTAGAACGAATCCCTTCATCATGTTGATTGTGTGAGAGTCGAATGCATTTTACTAATTGAGAAATTGGGAAATAAAGTTCTGTACTGAAAATCAACGCCTTGAATTTTTATTTTTATTTTCGCAATGACAATACAAATAAAAATATTGTTTAAGAACATAACATGGGTAAGACACATTATTATAAATTGTTGCTCCGTTGCATTAGCCCTACCTTTCTCTTTCTTATCATTATTCAGAAGTATAGCACGGTTTACTAAACGTGCCAATTATAAAAAGGGATACATGTACTAGTATGAAGCAGAAAATAGAAGGGATATTTGTAAAGCACACATGACAAATCAGTACACAGTAGCGTTAGCATATGCATGACTTATTAGCAAAGTACATTAAGAACTCTAATGAGATGCCGTGCTTCTCTAGCATTACACTTATCTCCTTCACCTAGCCCTCGACTCCATTTCCTTGTTCCATTTTACCAGACCTAAGTGGATTCTCATGTTCCAAAATTGACTTTGCCTCTAATATATCTGGCGTATATCCTGTCTGTTATACACTACATTCCCGTTTGGCTTTCAAAGCAATACCATGGTGGTGTTTTACTTCATTACTAAGCAGAGTATATAGTAATTTCGTAAATTTGAGTGTTGAAATAAAGTGGATGGGCAGGATCTCGTGGGGCTCCAAAATAACATCGTACATTTCAACCCACGTGATAGATAATAGTTTAGTGTTAATGGACAAGCTACAACTCCAAGAGTACATGCATACATGTTTTTTTTTTTTTTTTTTTAGGATATTGAAATAGTTAATAGATATGATCATGTTTTAAACTTATAAATTAATTCACAAAAGCACTTAATGAAAATTAGTTGGTTAAGGAAGTTAAATACTATTCCTTTTTCAAGGAGTTAAAAACTAGTTGTCATGTTAAAGATACTCTAAAGCAAGTTACGAGTAATAGTATTCTAAAACAAAATATGCTCATGCAATATCGGACTTTAAAAGGGGTTTAAGAATATTAAAACTACAGTAAATTATTCCATCAAGTGAACGTGCTTTTGATAATCCTGGTGTAAAAGATTTCTTAGTCCCCAAGGAATCTAAGTCCGCCTCCACAGACATAAGGGAATAAAGCATGAAGCAAATGGTGCGTGAGAGTTGTTAGCCTATACTTTACTGTAGAACGACCGGTTGACTATTATTCTTACTACACCGGGTTGATTATTTGACGGCACATTTGTTTCATTGTCTTTTAGTAAGTAGAGTGAAAGTATAACTTTTTAGTACTTTAGTTTTTTGTTGATATTTCTAATTTCTCAATTTCTCGAGAGACTGATGTATCAAGCAATTAAAGGAGCTTGGTCCGATTTGTCAAAATTTACTTTTTAATATCAAGGTTTAAGTTTCAAATTCAACTAAATTGGTCAAATCGTTTTGATTTTATGGGCAATTTTGTAATAAGAGCCGGCTATACGTTACTTCAACTTCAACTTCAACTTCAAATTTATTCACAATATCACACATATAAAATACATTAAAATTAGCATAAACAAACAAACAAAACATGATATTGTGGGAATGATCAAAAGGCCAAAAAGGCCTGTAGGGATCATCCCTATTAAAACAAGGAAAATCAAAATACACCACATCATCTAAACGGAACAAACAAATAAAGACAAGAAATGCCCAAAGCTAAGAAAAAATCAAATCATATGTACTTTGATAGTAATTCAGTTTTGTACATGTTTTTAAAATGTTTGGTGCTTTTGCAAAGTTTTAGGTTTTTGTTTAATGAATTCCATAAATTGGGCCCTGAAACTCTTATAGCCTGATCAGAGAAAGCTTTTTTTCTTTTATGAATGCTATAGTCTAGAGCATTTCTTGTTCTGTATTTGTGTACTTGACTGTGTTTAGTGAAATATCCCGAAAATGTTAATGGTAGAAGATTAGCTTGATGTTTATACATAAATATTCCCAATTCTACTTTGAAGGTGTCAAAAACATTTAAAATCTTATGCTTATGGAATAATGGTCCCGTATGGCATCTATAATGTTCATATGAAATTGTCCTCATTGCCCATTTTTGCAGTTTGTATATTTTATCCAGGTAGGTTTTACATGCATTTCCCCATATCTGAACGCCATAATTGAAATAAGGGAGAACAAGAGTGCAGTACAATGAATATAAAACATGTTGTGGTACAAAATGTTTCAATTTAGTCAATATTCCAATATTTCTTGATATTGTCTTAGTTATGGCATTGATATGATTTTTCCACGTCAGATTTTCATCGATTATGACACCCAGAAATTTTGTTGAGCCAACTCGAGCTAGTGATACATTATCTAATATTACATTAAGTTTACATTTATCTTCGGAAACTGTATCTTTATTTGCAGCATCAATATATCTATTAGTGGTAAATGAAGTACCTAGCAACATGTAGTTTGTTTTACTAGCGTTTACAGATAGTTTGTTAGCTTTGAACCAATTGCTGATTTGGTTTAGCTCCTTGTTGATTTCTGTCATTTTGGATTCTATTGTGTAAAAATAATTATGGTTACCATCATAAGACACATTTTCATGTATATATATCTCAAAAACGGAACACACATCAGCCGTGAAATTTCACATGGGTTATGTGAAACATATGAGCAACACTTGTGTATCAAAATCTCAAAAAGGTTGAAACAATCGGACCATGCTCCTTTAAGGCAAATCAAATAATCGCTTATATCGTAGTTTCTAAAATTTCATTTATTTCATACTTTTTAAAAATGAAGAAAACGCATTAAGAATTGCAATGAAAATGTGTTGGTTATCTAATGAACATGCCGTATATACTTTCTGTTAATTCTTGCAAACATTTCAAAGCTATTTATTCCTATTATACGTATAAATCTATTTTGCTCCTATACTGATGGGCTGATAATGGTCGTTTTCTTTTTCTTTCTCTGCTTCCTATTACCTTTTTATTCTCCATTAAAAAAACTTAAGTTAGGATACTCCCTTGTGAGAAAGGCCAAATTTACTTTTGTCGCACGGTCGTCTATCGTCTTGGATGTACAGAAAGGATTTCCCGCGGGAACCTCCCTCCCGCCATGTTACGCATATTGCTAATGGTACTGCTAGAGTCCAATAACAAATAGAGAAGTAAAACATATTTTTATATTTCTGATCACGAGTTAGAAAATTGAGGAAACGGTAAAAACTTTGGAATCTAGGGATCTACTAGCACTCCAATTCGTTACGGGCCATTACCAACGATTGCATCAAGGCGTCAATGCTTAAGATAAGATCTAGTAAGGTGAAAAGAAGAGTCATCCACACACTGCACTTAAGCGCCAGAAATGATGCAGTGTCATTCAAATCTCATTCACGGTGATAACGTACATATCAAGACAGAAATAGAGAATAGGGATATAGCTGGTATGGCTTGCCTAATGGAAGATAAACATCGAGTAAGGTTGCCAAGCTCTACTTATAAGAACACGTGTGTGTTATAATAGACTAGCTCTCTAGGGGAACCGGGTTTTTGCCATGCACCTCATACGCTAACCATGTTAACCTAGTTAATTCTTTTAGTAGTCCTCCATTTCCTTTTAACATTTTGTGGACAATCCGAGCGTAGGTCTAACTCGTGATATAGTATTAAAGTAAATGAAATCCTTTACATGGCTCTTTCATTAATGGAGTGTCATTTTCTGTTTTGGCAAATTTTTAACGCAAGATAAGTGATTTGAAATTTGATCATCAGATCTAAGCAATGTGACTGCTTGAATTTAAATAGGACGAAAAGGGTTGTTTAGTTTATATAGCATACATTGGATAAATGATACTCTGCAAGCCGTACTATTAGAACTGCCCCAACATTTAATTGATTGGAAGATAATGGACTATGGGAGAACTGTTGAAGGAGTCGCAGCTCGATAAGTACATTTAACTATCTTGATGAGATAAAAATCTTTGCAGAAAAAACAAAAACCGCACTTGAAAACTTGTGATGGAGTGCAATGGTGGTTCATAATACATAATACCTAACATATGTCAGACGAGTGATATTTTTTCAATTTTTTGTATAAGTAAAGTGTCATTTTAAAGTTATCATATTTATAAAGAATATCGTAGTTCTTTCAAAGTTTACTTAAAAAAGGATTGTGAAAAGGCATTCGATGAATACGGCAAGGAATATTCATGATGTTGACGACGTTTATGATTACAACACAACAATTTTCTAAAAAATGAATATTAGAGAAAAGATTCAAACAGATAAGTAGTGACAGATACGTAATTTAAAGAATATGGAATAAAACGGTTAACAAAAATCAAGTAATTTTAAACATCTAACATGCACTGTTTCTACTTCAGAAACCATAAGAGTTTATGATTTTGTAAATTTTTCATGAGTTATTAGTAGTCGAAATTTTAAAATGTCTCTAACCAAAGTTGCACGCTTTATCGGAGAAGAGCCTACAGAGACAGACTGCTTATTATTCATATTTAAGTGGTCAGACTGCCTTATCTCCTTGTCGTTAATGGTACGGCTGTGTTTATTTTTCATTAATTTGGTTTAGAACATCCGTAGTGGAGAGGACATTCTTTCATATCATTGGCTATACAGACTTCCTGAAGTCTTTTAAATTGAAAGCATTGGATAATTAAAAGTAACTCGCAAGTCGAATTTACTCACACGGATTTCTCCGTTGTGCACTATCAATTTGAGCTGATGTGGATTTCAGTAATAGAAGTGTGGATTGAGGATATCAAAGATAAGACGTAATAAGGTAGTACAAATCAACATGGAGGCGCTGATGTGATGAGAAAGATGGAATAAAATGTATTAGCCAATATGGAGTTTCCAAATCATCATGGTATTTTGTTGTCGCATTTCGGCACGTCGGTAACATCATTGTCACCGTCATCACCGATACCGTCTAAAATCAAGTGATTGAAGATTTTGATTAATAATTGGTAAGATGCCAGTTAAGTGCCCTGTCAACCCTTCGTTTTCAGAAATAAATTAAATTCAAATAAAAGTATATATTTCTTTAAGCGGATTTTCATACTGGACATGATGCTAAGGTCCAAAATAGGTCCAAAAAGGGTCAAAAATCATGTTTTGACCCAAATTTTACGGAAAAGCTAACAAAAGTTTGCTTCCGTAAAATTTTGAAACTTTTTGCTTTTTAGAATCTATAAAACAACATATAGGAACTCATTTATAAATTTTTTGATTTTTATCTTATTTTTTGAAATATTGCAAAAATTAGCACACAAATTGTCATATTTTGCCAAAAAAATGGTGGCACTTGGTTAACCAAGTTCCTATGTTACATTAAATCAGTTCTGAGAAAAGAGGGTTTAAAGGTTTTAAAATCTTATAAAAGTTGTATTTCATTACATATTGTGTTGAATCTTTCAGGGTATGACTATATTGGGAAAATATGAAAATCAGTGAACAATTTAAGCTCTTATCTTTTATTGATTTCCTCTAATAGAACATCAATAAATTGCACATAGGAACTTCTAGCACTGAGAATTAGGTTCAAAATTCAAAATATGTCATACTATCCAAAATAGAGATTTTTATTCCATAAATGTATATATATTTTTGGAATGTGCAGCTCATGACGAGTAATTTGACATGTCATTCTCGCAAATCGGACGTTGTTTAAAATTTGACCTCGTTTCACGCTTGAGTGAATTTTGGTCTATATCTGCTTAACCAAACCATTAAGATATATAAAAGTATATATATTTGTAATCTACTCGATAAAACAAATAATTTGATATGTTACTTGACACATTTGGAGCATTTTTCAAATTTGACCCAAAATTCACTCAAGCGTAACGACCAATTCCGGTTGGGTAAATCGTCTAATTTTCTACTCAAAAGATGCATATACCATCAATGCACCTGAATATGCAAAAATCTTATTTTGACCAAAATGTAACATAGGAACTTCTATGACTGGGGTCTTTAAATGTAGAAAGCATTCTTCAAATTTTTGATATTTTTCTTAGATTTTAAGATATTGTCAACAATTGGTCAAAATTGTCACAAATTCCACCGCTGCCGCCAATTTTTGGCAAAATATGATCATTTTTGAGCTATTTTAGCAATATTTCAAAAAAAAAGGTAACAATCAAAAATTTGAAAAATGCGTTCCTAAATATTGCTTTCTAGATTCTAAAAGGCAGAATGTTTTGAAATTTTACAAAGGTAAAATTTAGTAGTTAGCTTTCCCGTAAAATTTCGGTCAAAAACATGATTTTTGACCCTTTTTGTACCTTAGGGCCAAAATGACACATTTTAGTCCAAAAATAACCTCACCATCATGTTCAGTATGCAAATCCGTAATAATATAATCATCCATTGCTAAGTTACAGAGCATAAAACATTTCTGAAAACGAATGGTTGACAGGGCCCTAAAATAAACATTCAGGGCCGTATTCTCGAAAGATGTTTAACGCTAATCAATGTTTAAATCGCGATTTAAACCATAAAAAAGATAAACGCAATTCTCAAAGAGTGACTAAATGTAATCACCGTTTAAATTTTAACCACTTGTAGTTAAACTGCTCTAAAATGCGTTTAAAACTAAACTAGGTCAGGGGTAGTTTAAGGTGTGTTTAAATTGTATTCATCATGTGTCTGACAGCTTTTTTTATTACTGTATGCTTTAAAAATGTAGTGATTTTAATGTATAATGCTTGAAAATGATAATATGACGATATGGACATGACCATGACGAAAAATTAACACTCGCATGGTGTTCTTTATGAAAATATACCATGAATTGTCATTATAAACATGGTGATACTGTGTTCTAGCTATTGCATAGCGTAGGTCTTGTATTCACGTATTCAACACTGTACAGAGGCATCACTTCCTAAAATAAAAACGCCGTGTAATTGATGAGGCGTAGAAATCTGTATTGACTAGGGACCTACTATTAATTCAACTATATAAAGTTCACTAGTGCATATCTCTTACGTGCACATTGGTTTTAAATGCCGATGTTTACTAGACGCGCTGTTTAAATATTTGCTGACCGTTTAGCTAAAATCAGATTTTAACTAAACGCATTTTATGTCTAACAAACGTTTAGATAAACATCGTTCAATGTTTTGAAAAGTTTCGTCAACAGGTAAATAACCACTACAACCGAAAATAGTTGAGTAGAAGCTAAAGCGTAAGTAACTGATAGTTATCTAAAAATATCCCCAAATGGATAGAGCACTATAATGCAAGGTTTACTTTCTAACATAAAAAGCACTGATGGTTGAAACGCATTACGCCACTTGTTTCAGCAAATACTCGTTTGACCTATCTCTTTTACTTTTTTACGGCCCAAGCGCTGATCTATAATAAGACTCTTGTCTCATCTGTGTTCATCTAAAGTGCTGTAACATTAAGATGTCTTGAAGAGGTGAAGGGGGTTATAAGCATTTTTTGTCAGCTGGGAGTCAAACAAATAAATAGATTAAGATAGTACTGCTGATAATGACACTGTGAACAAATAGAAAGACAGATAACCATACGAAAACAAAATTATATTTTGTCCTGCAGTTGTCTTGTCACGACCCCATCATATTTATGCAAGGTTAGTAAGTTTGATTAATGATGTAATCATCGGGTTTCGTATCAATTTATTGTTTTGATTGATAATGTTAGCTTTGATAAATGATATTAGTATTAATCATTTATAATCATAATATCAGGGAATGGAAACACAATAAATGATTAATTGATTCCCCGCGGCGGGCACTTTCATGGACCCCCTATTTTAAACTGGCTTGTACGCGATGACCCCTTTTTTAAAAGGCTATCGGTTACCCTATGACCCCTTTTTTGACATGTTCTGTACTAAATGAACCCCTTTTTATTTGAAAATCAAGCTCATGTGAAAACCCCTGGTGCATTAGTTCTGATAAAACAATGTAAGCCATTTTTAAAAAAGTATATAATTAAATTAATGTTTAACTAAAATGGATAGTTTTTTTATCATTTATTTGTGTTTTTGATGTTCATAATATGCATGGTTTTGATACATACATACATATACATGTAATCAGTTTGACCCAGGGTGTAGCACTTTTCATGTCTCGGATGCAGTATTGGCTTGGGGTATTGGCCTTTTAGTATTTTAGGGTATTATCAACAACATGCAACAATTAGGCGTAAATTGTATTAACATCTAGAGTAGATACAGACCATTATGGTTAAATTCCCCTACTTAATTAATTCAACCTCATTGTACTTATTGACATATTTTTTGCAAAATGTACCCAATGATCACCCTTGTTGCAAAAATGTACCCAATGAACCCTTTTTGCAAAAATGTACACAATGACTCCCTTTTAAAAAACGTTTTGTACCGAACGACCCCATTTTTATACTGGTTTTGTACTGAATGACCCCCTATTTTAAGATATGTAAAAATGTACTGAATGACCCCTACTTTGTTTGTACTTGTTGGACGCACACACATGTCTCTTCGAATAGGCAGTGCTCCATCCCAACCCCCGGGATTAAATCATCAAAAAATAATCTTACCCGGCAACATCTAATTAATTTCAAATATGTTTGATTAAAGTACTTGAAGTCAATTAACTTAGAAAGAGTGAAAGTCAACCAGTCTTATAAATTAACTTTGAAAGAGTGAAAGCCAACCAGTATTATTAAGACTAATATACCCAAGGTTTACTATCAGTAGAATAAGTAGATCAGACATGCTTGCGGCTCCTTAGATTGAAGTGACATACCCTTTCCAATCATAGCTTTAAATCATAGAATTTGCCTGAATTTGCATTCATCATATTTTTTTTTTTATTGAAATCAAGATAATCGGCTCTTGTAAACATTTTTTTACGATCCTTAATTTAAAAGTTTTCTTTTCATTGCATTGAGTTAAAAAATCACACTCTTGATGAACAGAAGCAATGAGTAAACTTATAATTTGTAGAGAGTTGTAATGTTTGTTTTCACGAAATGACAACTGTTCATTGCTAAGCTAAGGTTACTTCTTTGACTATCTGAAATAAGTCCCATATTCTTTTAGTAACATTTTATATTATTTGATTCAGGTTTGATGCCTGTCTTATAATATCTTCCTGGTCTGTTTGCCTTCAATTCTAAAATAAAACAATGCGTTATGCGATCATGAGGTAACCTCCACCCTTATTTAATTTCCATTCCTAGTGCATTCGTCGGTCTTATTTCTTTTCATTTTGCATAGATGTGTTTATTTCATTCGTCATTAATATCCCCTTAAAATTTATTGCGTCTAATGCCTAAAGTTACTGGTACTTTGTAGAATATCAAAACTCAAGTGTATGAAAGGCGACAGGAATGCAACATCCGATTTGAAGCAGATGGCATTTTACTGGCACAATCAAATAATGTCAGTTATTATCAATTAAATTTATCGAATAATTGTAGGTGTAGGTCTGTTGTACGCACCCGAATAAACGTACAGACGCTTTGCATGTGACGTAACATACCATGCATATAGTGGATAAAAGAACCACTTTAGATTGTTCCATCCATTAAAATGCAACATTAATTACAATATGCTAAGACCTCTTGCCGTGTCGTAAAATCGCCATAAAGCTGGTACAAAATTAATCGAAACTAACCATTTGTAATTTTTGTAAAACATGATGGTAACAAAAGCGTAGAGAACACATCCATTGAACCAATTAATAATTGTATTTGAAAAAAATATTTTAAAAGTGCGAAAACCTTTTTTGATAATTTAATAAAGCTATTTAGAAAACAAAAAAATGTACTTGTTCAACACACTTTAGTCGAAGTTTAATATAAGTGATAAAACATGTATGATTTAGAATGTCTGCGGAAAACACGTTTAAAACAAAAGTTTAAATTAACTGAATTGATTTGAGAAAAATAAACATGACATAAAATTGAAGTTAAGATCTTTTGCTATAACCATATATTTTAATGCACAAAAGTGAATGTTATTACCACTCACGAAAATTACAATACATCTTTGGTCAGAGTACCAGTGTATTATAAGAGCATCCACTAGTTCCGTTCGTTAAAAGGGTTTTTCTTGCTATATGTCAACTTTGAATAAAGTAGTGATTCAGTTGCTGTATGCAATGCATTCCCTGCACAAAACAGTACTGAAATTGATAGGACTTGAGAAAAAACAAATGGCTCATGCTCTCCAATACGAATTCGATATATCATCGGACGCCTTTCCGGAGATGTACCTCATTGCAATTATTCAGACACACTTTAACAAAATCTAAGTGTTTTAATCCATTAAACGTCTTGGGGCTTAACCATGCATTAAAGACCAAGCACTGTAGATGAGATGAGATGAGGTTAGAGTGATGCCATTATTTCAGCAGAGCATAATTGCAGTATGCAGGCTAATAATAGCCTGAACGAGACCCACTATAGTAGTGTCCTCACCAATTATACTACAGTAGTATGCAGACTAAAAGCATACGATACCCACTACTATGTCTCCACCCTGAGGCACTCATTCATATACCTCTAAATTGCCTTTAAGCTCCAAAAATCAATTGTACACATATTAAATTAACAATCTAAGTTTAAATATCACTTTCTATAATTGAAGATATACTATATTAAACAAACAAAGTGAAATATGGGCTGTAGATTGGTCAACTTATTACACAGACATTGATATTGCATACAAATTACATATGATTAAGCAGATATATTTAAAAAGTCTTGAGTATGCATGGATGTCCATATAACTTGTAGGCAACTGAAATTTGGAAAAAAAGATTGGTCAATTTTTAAAAATCAGAATTCTTGTCCACATATAGGTGGGTGTGCTTGAACAAGTTCATCTTCCTGATAACATATTCTCAAATAAAAATGATCAATCATATAGCGTGGAATTCAGAAAAAAACATCTGAAAACGTATTTAGAAACACTTCATTTAAGTACCAAAACAAAACTATCAAGCCTACACTCTAAGAAATTTCCCGTAAATTTCACGGTAAAATCACTGGCAATTTGGTTGCCAACACTTTACCGTAAAATTTACAACTTGCCGTAAATTATTCTACGGTATTTTAGAAATTCCCCGTAAATTTTACGGTAAAATCACTGGCAATTTGGTTGCCAACACTTTACCGTAAAATTTACAACTTTGCCGTAAATTAATAAACGGTATTTTACTGGCCACACCAAGGGAAAATATGCAGCCTTAGTACAATAACTACAAATTTATTTTATATTTAGTATATATTTTCTGTGGTGTCAAATTGGTTTTTTTGCTAATAATTTACGGAACTTCCCCGTTTTTCCACATATTTACGGTAAAATCCCGTAAAAAGACGTCAAATTTACGTTTCATCCGTAAATATTTTCTTACGGGAATTCACCGTTAAAGAATACCGGTTTTCTACCGTAAAAATACGGTCATTTCTTAGAGTGTAGTTAAAGTCATGCCTGCTGGAATATGAGCTATATGAAATATCAACGTTCGCCTACCAGGTAATGGGTAAAAGAAGTATCTAATAAGATCAGGGAATTGTTTAATCATTTAATTCATTTATTGCGTATATGTGTTTGTTTCATTCTTCACTGTTATCGCTTGAAATTAAGTGTGTTAATGAAAAAAAGGTTCTGGTATTTCCTAATTATCAAAACTCATTTTTATTAGAGGGTGACAGGTATGGATATGTTAAATTATATTAACTCTCCGATCAATTAATGTCAGTTATTACAAATTGAAATTTATTGCAAAAGTATTTCTTTGTGAGGTAGCAAATTCG
>JXSR01S006647.1:0-17894 GCA_000969725.1 Ophiothrix spiculata
ACACCTTAACCTTTGAAATCGGACAAAGTTGAAAAATAAGCTACATTTTATGCATAAATTATGCAAATTAGGTACTTTATTAGCATATTTTGCGCTCAAATTGCAGCTGGCACAAGCGCAGCTCTATCCTCACCTACCCACCAAATTTCATGAATGTAGGGTGCATGGTTTGTAAAATATGCTATTTAAAGCATTTTACGCATACATTATGCAAATTAGGTACTTAATTAACATATTTTGCGCCGAAATTGTTGCTGGATCCAGCTCGGCTCCGGGTCTACCTAGATGCCAAATATCATTAATGTAGGGCATGCGGTTTTTGAGATACGCTCCGGACGGCGGACGCCGGACAGAAAATTGCATCGCTATGTCTCTTCTGAAAATTTTCAGGCGAGACAAAAATTGGCATCGTAAATGATATTGTGCCTTCATTCTGGGTATAACGTAACTCCCTTCTCAGTTTTTTTTGATTTTAACATTGCTTTGCAGACATTGACCGCTGACACTTTTGGTGAAGAATTCCTGACTACAGGACGATTGTCCATGTGGGGTAAGTATGTGGTAGATTTTGATGAGAAGGCCGTTTTTATGACATCAAAATATGAACAAGAAATCGAAATATATGTTTTAATTTCGTTGGACAGGCTGCTGGTACATCACAAAGTTATCCTGTTTTGTATACAAAAAGAGCAACATTCATACAAAATTGGCCTATTCTCAGGCATTGATGAAGCCCTCAGGTGTTCAATATCTATCATACAGAAGTTGCCCTTTGTATTTTATTCCTGCCAAGGTCCTAACCTATCCGATGATATAAGCATCATAATTGGCCATATAGTTTCGTCGGACAGAAGGAAAATGTTATGGTACACTCATAATACATTATTGATAGGAAGCTATAGGAACCTTGTGTGTGCAGTGAACTGGAACATTGTAAACACAGCACGAATTGCAGTGTGACAAAGGATTTAATGCAAAAAACACTGGTAAACATTACGATATGCCTTTTTGACCTAAACAAATTCGAGGACCCCCTTTTTTACGACAAAAAATAGTGGTAAACCCCATAGAAAAGCTTGTAAACTCAATTTTTACCGGAAAGTTTGAGGTAATTTTTTCAAGGCCCCCCTTACGAGGGTGAAATTTTTTAAGGGGCCCCGTAACAAGATTTTGTTTCATCATTTGACAAATAATAAGTTGTCATGAAAATGGTTTAGTAAGACAAACTATAATTTGTCGTGGAATGCGTCATACAAGTATTGAACGACGAATTATAATTAGTCATGAAAAACGGTCTAGTATGACGACTTTCTCATGACAATTAGTTATGCTGAAAAATTAGTTTGTCATGAGAAAAAAATAATTTGTCATGCATAAAAATTAATTTGTCATGCAAGAATAATAATTTGTCAAGCGGCACTAGTTTTCAAGAGGTTTTGTTTTCGGTAAACTAATTTCATTTAGGTATAGCTCAATCCATGTGAAATCAACGAGACGAAACACTCAGGTTCTGCTTGCAGGTTTTGCAATGGCTGTCTTGTCTAGTCCATCCAGATGGACCTCGCAAACGTCGCCTACGGCGCTCGCTTGTGAGGTCCATCTAGATGGACTAGTCTGGTCAGAATCTGATGATGAAATATGAGTAAGCTTAAGCATGAGTACGGGAATTCTGAGTCCAGTAGTGTTGTTCTGTAGTTTTCTGTCCGACTCCGAATCCAATGCGGTCTGGTCGGAATGTGATGATAGGCTAGGCACAAACCCCTAACCTGGAATTAAAGATTTATTCTGTTCGAATAAAGAGGTGTTGTCGCTAATTGTCCTCCTGTGCAATCGACTCGAGAATAAAACGCCACGCCACTTCTTGAAAGTACGGAAACCCGTTATATACGATATCGTTCGTCATGTTAATTCGTCAGGTATGGTTAGTCGTGCTCAAAGAAGTTTGTCAACATAGCTTGTCATGCCTTCATTAGTTTGTCTTGACCTTAGCTCATGACAATGTGCATTTGTCAATTAACGAAAAGTACATTTCCCAATCTTTCAAACTCGTCCTTCACAGATTTGTAATTGTGCAGTTACAAAAATAGTTTGTCCTGCATTTGTTTTCGTTTGGCATGCGCCCGCAAGTATCGTCAAGCGACGAATAAGGGGAAATTCACTTGCATGACTAATTTATAACCCTTGTTTGACGACTTTTCCACCATGTTTAACGAAATAATGTTTTCAGTGTTAATAGGATAAGACCTGCACTTAGAAACAACCCAAATAGATTTAGAGTTAGGAGGACTACTGTAAGTCGTATTTTGGCAATTCAAATACTCAATGAGGGGGCGAATGAGAAGCAACTCCCAGCAATTACATTCATCGAGGTTCGAAAAGCCTTCGATACCATTCATTATTCATAGGGGCAAGATGCAACATTTTGAAGACATAATTATGGAATACCAGAGCAGCTGGTTAATGCAATTGGCAGAATGTATGAAAAAACCACCGCAAATGTTATATTACAATGACTTGTGGAGGGACTGACCTCTTTGAAATACTAGCTGGTGTTCTTCAATGGAGACATGCTTTGACCATATTTATATGTTGTGGTTCTGGACTACACCTTAATGATGGTAATAGGTGACAAGAAGGAAGAATAGGGTTTTCAACTGGTAAAGCGTAGCCTGAAGCAGACGAATTGGTCCTGAAACCATCACAGACCTTTATTTTTGCCGAAGACTTGCTGCTGTCCGAGGAGATTGAACAAGCAATCAGGAACTGTTGAGTAAAATGGAGACATCAGTGGCGAAGGTCGGACTAAGGATGAACGCAGGCAGAGTCTGTGCTACTATAAGGCTGCGAAGCTTGAACAATCACACCATAGCCTCAAAAAGTATATATGCTGCACCAGACTACTCAGAACTGCATTTAATGTGCTTTAGAAACAGCATAATGACAAACCGGCAACTGTACAAAGTGAAATTCGGCGTTTTTTGCACAAATGTCAATAACTTCGCAATGCAAGCTTTGTTTGACATGGGATTTTCACCATACACGAACAAGATACCATGATAGTTTAAGAATATTGGAAAAATATTCTCGAACTATTTTCAAATTTGAATTTACATGACCTTGAACCTCAATAACGCTTTTTTGGTCTACGCTTTTTTGGTCCACACATGTCATTGTTTTTGAGACTTTGTGGCAAACGAGGCCGGGTCGGGTCTATAATGTATCATTCTCTTCTTCTTTTAATCTCCTTCTCAATGACGATCCCTGGTAAAAATCGACTACAATTCTGGTACAGCATTCCTGAACTGCACATTTGGAACACCATTCTAGAACAGTTTTAGTACAATTCTAGTAAAAAAAAAATGTTCAGCTCAGAAATGTTGTACTAAAACTGTACTCGATTTTTTTCCAGGGGACCGGTAGCGAATCAGGAAGCTGTTAAAGAGGGCTTAACCCTTACGTATCTCAAAACGATTTTAAAATCTAAACCCCCTTATACTTCTATAATTTTCAATATGCAATGTCTGAACACCTTTTTCAGGAAATTCCCCAGCAAATCTATGTACTGGTAACCAGTGGTATGGATGCGAGCGTCAGGGTACTGCTGATAACCTGATCAACCCGCTGCAATCAGCTAGAGTGCGAACGGTGAACTCATTTGGGTTCACATACGGGAAGGTTGAAGTGAGAGCCAAAATGCCAGTGGGTGATTGGCTATGGCCTGGTAAGTGTAAAATATCAGGCAACAAGTCACGTCACGTACAATGTATTTTAACAGCTCTACAAAACGCATTAAGTTTGGCAAAGCTGCGATATTGGTTGTTGAAGATAAAAATGAGTGACCAATGGAGGTCAAATTTGAGATGATGTAAACATTTGATTTGTTGAATTGTGTATTTTCAATAAAATTAAATCGTTTAGTCGGAAAAAGTATTATAAATATGAACATTTTGAGATTTTATTACCATGTCATATGTGGACCGCAAAAGGGTGCAGTTGTCGGCTCGTACATGTTTCTCCTTTTAGCATATCTGATGTATGCTATTTGTATGCATCAGATATGCTACAATGAGCAACATGTACGAGCCAACAACTGCACTCTTTTGCCGCGGCGGGACACATATTCGTTTCTTGCTCAAAAATATCCGTGGGACAATCACAGAACACTTCCATTTCCCAATATTTCTAACTCAAAGTTGGAATTAGAATTTTTTGTATATTTTGAATATTTGAAAGCTCAAAATTTGTAACTTGTCCGCTGAATTTGGTTGAATTGAAATTGAAATAAAAAAAAATACCAGCTGCTATGAGTATGAAATGAAACTTATAATAATTTTCAATAATCCAAAGACATTGTTTAAACTTCATTGAACATCTTTTCATTTCATTTCATTTCATTTATTTGTTTCATCTCATCATACACAAGAAAATACATATAATGTTAAAGTAAGTATGAAAATACAATGTGTAATTTTGTATTTAAAATACATTTGAGAATAATATAATATAATATAATATAAGACAATTCATACAAGTGTATGCGAGACATGGATGCCTCCGAAAACGCTAAGCGTGTGGGCGGAGGCACCCAGTTTACAAAATTAGAACATATTATATGCGATATAACTGGAATCAAATTGTAAGTTGCATACATTGAGGTAAGAATTACAGAGAAAGAAAAAAACAAAAAGCAACCTTAAAAACCCGCAATGAACAGAGAAGCATAAATCAAATACATATATTACATGTTAGGGTGGTAGGTTACACAGACGTGTATCTTATGAATTATGCAGTATGTAGTATATTACGATATCAGAAAAATGAGGGTGCAGGACAAACATACGGGACAAAAAAATGGTGTCACGTGGCTTGAGCGTACTCATTATTTATGGATTCGAGGCTGTATTGACCGATAATGTGGTTCCTAAGTATGCTTTTAAAAGAGGCGAGGGAACGAGTTGGAAGTTGTGATTACCAAAGTCCGATCTTGGTTGTTATGTTTTTGGCTCTAACTTTTGAACGGAAACTTGGATTGACACAAATAAATTTGGTACCATTTTAAAGAGGGATAAACAAACAAGCTGTCCACTAATACCGGGGGGGGGGGGGGGGGGGAGAGACTCAACTTTGAGGTACGCGCCATGTGCCACCAAAAAGACCCCGCTTTTTCGCTCGCTCTCACCGAAAGACCCCCTATTTTTACCAACTGTCACTCAATGACCCTCTATTTTTCGAAATTCCTTGTCACCAAAACAACCTTTGTCACTCAAAGACCCACCAATTTCCTAATTTGTTTTGCTTGAAGTAAATAGAAATTTCATTTTCTGTGGAACGAGCCACCTGTGTTCAGTATGTGCCATTGTCTTTGATATCCTGCGTTTCTGACACAGACTACGATTATGTTCTAAACTTCATGTTCAAAAAGTTCAAGTTTTGAGACCCTCGGGTTCTTGCTGTCAATAGAAAAGGGATCCCGTCTGAAAATTCCAAGGAATGTGTTATATGCTGCGACCAAAGCTCAAATAGATTACATTCCACCATGATTTATCAGGCACGATAAACTACTAATCATTAAGGCTTCTGTCGATCGAGACTGTTTTTTCATGTCGACATGTCGCAATAATTTTTTTGTCGACGTCGACATGTGTCGTCATAAAGTTGACATCAGAGATTTGTTTTTTGTGGGAAAAACGAAATTGTTTGAATAAGCAACAATGACCCGTTTTAGACGTAGACTTACATATATTATAGTAATTAATGTACTAGTTCTTTCTGCGTACGGCAATATGGATGATATAAAATTGATATTGTGAAACTTTTTTGTTGTGAACCATCGTAAAAACTTTTAAAACGGTTGTAAATGAGGAACAACTAATAAGCATTAAATTATTTAGCAACACTTTAAAGTTCAACTACTAATAAGCAGCCATAAATTGACAATTAAACGTAAGTTTTTATAAAATTTTACTTGCCCAGTTTTGTGCACATGGACAAATGAGATTTCATGTCGACATGTCGATAAATGCTTTATGTCGACATATTTGTCGACATAAGGCATGACACCTTACTAATCTTTATCTGTCTCACCTCCTATTGTTCTTCTTCTACTACAGCAATTTGGCTTCTACCAGTCAATAATGGTTATGGGGAGTGGCCTGCTTCCGGAGAAATGGACATCCTGGAATCAAGAGGTAATGTTTCTTTTCTTAAGAGTTTCTTCAAATATGAATGTTGCTGAAATGATCACATTCACTGTTTAGTCTGCATTAAGATTACGGTATTGAAAAGTATCATTGGATTAATTTGTACCGCAAACGTTAATAAATAGATACAAAAAAAAAAGGTATTAAACGATCTGAGACAGTCTATTTGCGCTGATGAAAAACGAACGATATCATTTGAAAATTCCGATGTATGTTTTCACTTTTGTGTGTTGTGAACAATGGTCTAAACTTCCATCATGCCAAACTTCAAGTTTATAAGTATTTTAAAAATTAATGTTTAATTCTTTGGATCAAGGAGCAGAATTGCTTCTATAGTGACTATTTTGTGATCGATCGTACAGCCCTTTTTTGAAATTTGAATATTTTAGCCAAGCATGTCAGTAGATCCAAGTATTTCGATGTATATCACTACCTGCTATGTAATGGTGACATTCCGGGAACATCCGAATAATATTTATTAACATTCTGCACATTTTATCAACTAAATGGTCATTTTTGCAGAAAAACGCCATATACTGGAATTATATCGAGGCAGATAAATCTACTGGTTACACAGGTTTCCTATTTTGAAAGATTGCAATTTTATTCACCTTTTATCTTGATGCGTATTATTGCAGGAAACCTTCGATACAGAAACAGTGATGGAGTATCTATCGGTGTCGATCAAGCCGGATCCGCTATGCACTGGGGACCTTTCTGGCCTGAAAATAGGTTCCCACTCACACTCGGTCAAAAGTAAGTCACTGAAATAAGCAATGACTAAAAAATTGTTCTTGATCCGTTTCATTTTTACCAAAAAATAATTATTACTTTTTATTGAGAAAGCGTAAAAAGTGTAGAAAAAGAAAGCAATATTGAGAACATGCCTTCAAAAAGCTTAAATGGGCAATTGTAATAATGCTGTTTATTTTGACACAGCCGATACAATGTTTTCATCTGGTTACTATCCATTTTTAATACAGCCGGTACAATGTCTGCATCTGATATTTTATTCTTTTTGATACAGCCGGTGTAATGAGACTGAGTGTCCAACATAACCAGAGTCCGGGTCTAATTGAACTACACGGAGTAAGTCGAAATCAATGAGTTATTGATTGCACTTTTATTGAAGAACGTTTTACACAATTGAATTGAATAGTAACTAGGACACTCAGACACATGGACCCTGTATTTCATTACACCAGTACAATGTTTTCATTTGGGTGCTATTAATTTTGATACAGTCGATCTGTACAATGTTTTCATCTGGGTACTACCTCTTTGATACAGCCTGTACAATATTTTCATTTGACAGGAATCTCGACAGTGGTCACTTTGGTCAGGCCTTCCACACATTTTCAGTCGAATGGACTCCGGAGACAATCACGTGAGTTGGTGTTTGGGAAGTTTGATTATTATGTTAATATCATCAGTGGCGTCACCAGCATCTCATTTCTGGGGGGCAAACGAAGGGCAAGACAAATTTATGGGGGGGGGGGGGGGGGGACAAAATTTTTGCACAAATTAACGCGCGCGCAAAATTTGTCGGACAAATTTGTTTATTTTGGCTAAAAAACGCCTATTTTGGGCTAAAATTATGATATTCAATAGTGAATAACACATGAAGCGCCGTAAAAATTTGTACATTTTTGACAAACCAGTCACCTTGAATTGTTTGATTCACAGTAGGCCTATTCACTGATTCACTGATAGGCCAATTATATACAAATAGACAATCGCCATTTATGACGTTAAAATTGGTGCCTGACGTAGAAAGTGCAGTGGTGCCCAATATTGAGAATTGAGGGGACCGTGGCCGAGCGGTTAGAGCGTTGGAGTCGTAAACGCATTCTATGCATCTGTCGTGGGGTCGAGCCCCGGTCCCGGCACGTATCCTTAAGCAAGAAACTTTACTCTACTTGCTTCGTGCTTCGGAAGGCACGTAAAGCCGTTGGTCACATCTGAAGTGTTCCTGACACACTGTCGGATGTAAAAGAACGTCGCGGACTATTCGAAAAGAGTAGGGAAAATTTTCCTGATCATGTTGACTATACCTTCAAAAGTATGATTATTTCTCTCTGGGACCATCTTCACGTTTGACTTCAATTGGAGTGTTGCGAAGTATCTAAGCAGAAGCAGAACGTGTTATTGTCAATTATTGCGTTATTGTCTCTCCTGCTAGACTTGACACAAGTTAGGCTCTGACGTAATGAAACTTCATAACTAAATGAACTGTTGAAAATACCGATAACACGTTCTTAAAAAAAGGATACTCTATTCACATTTTGTTTCTCTTTCAGTTTTCTGGTAGACGATGAAAGGATTTTAAGGGTAGACCCCGGTGCAGGGGGATTTTACAACTACGGAAATTTTGCACAGGACTTACCCGGTACACACAATCCCTGGATTACGTCACGCAATAAGCTGGCTCCGTTTGATCAAGATGTAAGTTAGATAAACTGTTACGGTCAAAGATTTAAAATGAACGAGGCCAAAATCACCTCACGGGTTCTTGAATAAAACAAAATAAAATACTGAAACTTGGAATACTTTCAACAATTTAATACATGAACTTTCTTTTAGTACCGTTAAAACTCTTGTTGATATCTTAATTTTACATTATATTTATAAGAAACTTACAGTTTTGAGATACCGCTGCGAAATCCGCGCGATCCTAGGATATTTCACAATTTATAAGATTTCCGGTATTAGTCCGAGGCACAAAGTTCTTGTATAATCACAAGTCCTGAAATCCACTTGTAAATAATTCCAAAACGTTCCTGACGAACTCCAACGACGATCTATAGTCCAGCAATCACAAAGAAGCTCTGCTTGGCTTAAGAGTTGGATCCAACGCACACAATTCACTCGGTCATAAAGCAATGAAATAGCACAGGTTGTCTTTAATTCTCCATTCGTTATTCTCCAAATTAATTCTCCAATATCTCCAATATGAACTCCACAGTGATCTTCAATATCTCTTTAACTCTACAGTGATCTTCAATATCTCTTTAACTCCAAAGACAATCTTGTCTCCATTTATCAGTATAACCCCATTTCGACAAAATCAATCCACACACTGCACCACAGCGTCAACTTCACTTCCGCCCAAAATATCATAAGACCCGAGCCACAGTCTTTTTCAGAAAAATTCCCACACTATGTCATTCTCATATTTAGCATAGCACAGCATTTACATGTGGGGAATGTCCCAAGCACAATTATATTATATCAAGTAAACACATCTATTTCTATGTTGGGAAATTCCCGTGATCACCTGACAGGTTCATGCAATCAATTAATTGCCTATTTATAGAATTGGAAATCATACTAGATTGCAAAATATCATTCCCTCAGAAAAAAATTCTTTCTGTGGAAATCGAAGATTTCAATAATTAATTTTCTTTAATCAAATAATTAATTAATCAACAAAAACAAATAATTCAGGTTCACATAACAGTTCCATGAAAAAAGTATCCCTAAATTTCATGAAATAGTCAGAAGCGTCCATGTGTAGTCATTTTATACCGCAAGTTTAGCAAGGTTTTCTTCAGCTGAAATATTTTCCCCCAAAACATTGAAAAAACGTTCTTTTACATCAAGCATTGCCTGCTATAACAGATTTTCTTGAATTTTTTGAAATTGTTGGTATTTTTCAGTTTTACATCATCATGAATGTCGCCGTTGGTGGCGTATCTGGATACTGGCCTGACGGCGTTGAGAATCAACCTTATCCTAAGCCATGGTCAGATTCTTCGACGACAGCATTTAAAGAATTCTATGCAGCCAAAGATCAGTGGTACCCGACTTGGAACCCGAATGTTAACAATGGGGAGGACGCCGCGATGCAGGTCGACTACGTTAGAGTTTGGGCACACGGGTCATATTAATTGAAGAATTTTGTAAAATATATATTAAAAGCACAAGATATATTTAAACATTCTATTTCTCACAACCACGATATCTCCCTGATTTGACATTTTCAGCGAATCTTACAACTTAACCTTACCCCTCGTCCACCTAAGCTGTTTTCTACTGTGTCGTCAGCTAAGGGGGGGGGGGGGTGGGGGGGTTTAATACCCCCTGTGAAATTGAAGTTGACATGCCAAAAGATGGGTTGTTTAATACCACAGTATAGGGTAGAGCATCCTCTTTCTACTGATACCAAAATCATGAAAATCGTAATTATGACGTCATAAAGTACTCTAGGTCGAAAAATTTTGGACTTCTTTCTCACGTTTTTAGAACGCACGACGGGTTGTGGACGCTAATACGTATAATCAAAAGCTGTATCCTCTATGTTAAATATATGCTATATGTTCTCACACTCACAAAATAAATGGAATAATATGAATAAACGGCCTCTATAAAGTGAAAAAAGAAATGTGTTACATTTTTCTTTCTTTGAACAGTCTTCTTCCCTTTTCGTTTATCCATATATTGTTCAAAATCTTCTGTACTGATTCCATTATAGTATCGTCGACGCATCTTAACTAAAAATTGGGTTTACCGTCTATAGGCGCTCTGCGATGATTGCCCGTTGCTCAAACTCTTACATAAAAACGTTAGCAGCGATAGAAGAAACAGTACCCAGGCTATTTTTTGTAACACGTATGGTCTTCTTCTATCCAACGATACCAAGATCACAAAAATCGGCCAAGGCGTTACAGATTGGAAAATCAGGATTTTGGCAAAAATGGCCACCAAATCAAAATTTTGCTATTAAAGTTCTAAATGACGGGTTTTCATCGGGTTTTTTGCTAATAAAGAAGGGAAATGAAAATTCTAACATGCCATGCAAGTTACAGCTTCTTTGCAAGCATATATTTTCAAAATGGCGACTTAAAATTTTCAGGGGCTTCACCAACCCACACTCCAACTTTGACGGCCTACCCTACCCCCCTAATTTTTTCAATGACCGCAAAGGATGTAAAAGAGATAACCTGAAAGCCTGGGGTCGGTTGCTTTTGCATTTTATGCAGCGGCGAAAAACCTTAGGGGGGGGGGGGGTTAAGACACCTTATAAAATTTAGGCGAATTTACACTTTAAGATTAAACTTAAAAATATGTATAAAAGTAAGTTAATTTTTTTGTCTTTATAATTTTCAAGACCGTTTAATTCATTTCTGAACACAATAAATAAAGCAACAAAAGTTCATAAATGTGACGACTCCAAGAAAATTGTATAATGTTTTGAAATTTAATTGGACGACCCACATGTCAATTTAATTCATACATAATAAAACTATCATACGCCAAACTGTTATCGCTGGGCGTAGAATTTTTAACTTTATTGATGTACACCCCAGTGATTGTCAAGATGGTCTTTCTACACACAATGTATATATTGAAATTTTATACGCCAATTATACGCTGCCGTATATAACAAGTGGTTAGAATAGTTAGTGAACTCTCAATCCATATTTTTTAATGTTACTAACGTACACACCTGATACGAAAATACAAACAATTTTCGTCTCAGTTATAAAACACATCAAACATTGCGCAAACTACTTGCAGCACACAAGTACAAAACCCAAGTTGAAGATCAATCTGGTGTGGTATACCATATCCTTTTTGGCAGTCGTAATAAAGAGTATATAGGAGAAACAGTGCTCAGTGAGCAGTTTTAAGAACACACCGCTAAGACTTCTTATGAACCGAACCTTGATAATTTCTCGGTATATGCAGAGAGGATAAACTATAATATCGAAAAATAAGAGAGGCTATTTGCATCAAGAGAGAGACCAGCCCACTCTTAACAGAGACGGGGGGGGGGGGGCGGCTTAGCTTATGATATCTATAACCTTCAAGATCTAGGACGCCACCTACGGCGAATTTTAGAAGTGGATCAGTCAAAAAACTCAGAATTAGACCGCTGATGCCGGTGATGGATAACACTGATGTTCTCTATGATCTTGTCGATATGATATGTTGACAGTAAAGGTGCATTTACACTGTAACGACAGGCAACGGAGACCTGCGGATTGCAGTTTTGAATTTTCTGCCCGTCATCGTTAGTTAAAGTCAGTTAACGCCCACACAATCTGCTAGCCACGCACACTATCGTTTAATACTATCAGTCGTTTTCAGTTGCAAGTTTTTAGTCGCAAGTCCGTTAACCTCCGTCGTTACCCTACGTCAAAGTGTAAACGCACCTTTATGTGAAGTTGCCAATTCGACTCTCTTTTTGAAAGGGAGAAGAACCATTGTCGTTAAGTTTACTAATAAAGAGCGTCCCTAATAATGGACTAAATCTGTTGTATCTAACCATGACTGTTTGTTGGACTTTGGTGTAACAGTCCTTGGTTAGATTCCATACCACTAATTGATCTACCCCGCACCAACCTGACTCATCGACAAATATTGATGCAAAAATCTCAGTTTTTCTCATATTTGATCATTTTTCCTCTAAATTGAGAGACGCAAAAATCAGGTCCATCAACTTACACACCAAACCCCCTGCTGGGTTTCCAAGGCAGGAGTTGATGGTCGGAGTTCATGGGTCAACTGTTATATTTTTAAAATGCTCCGATTGCCTTGAAAATTGGCATGGAGATACTTAGAAGCCTCCTGAACAACATTAAATCATTTTCAAGGACATCCGGGGGTCACATAAGATGACACTTCTAGTTAAAGGTCAATTTAAAAAAAAAATCATTAAAATCAATATATGCCAAGTACAAGGTGGTATAGTTATTCTACTTGCTTAGGTAGATTGCTATAAATATATTGAAGATATCTAGGTGACTTTCGACCCCAAAGGTCAAAGTTCATAGGTCAAATTTTCAAAATGCTCCGATTGGATTTAAAATTGGTAATGGTATACTTCAGAGCATCCATAATAACATAAAAATATTTTCAATCTAATCCGGGGGTCACAAGCAAGGTCACTTCCGGTCAAAGGTGATATTTTCAAAAATCGTTATCTGCAAAATGCCAGGTGGCAGAATTATAATTATTTTGGCTTTTTAGAGTGAAAAATGCCCATCTCAAAACTACTTAAATGGAGGCTTATGATGTTTATTTGAACAAGTGTGAAAATGTGCAGTTTAAATGTCTGCGGCTGTATTCAGAGCTCTTTAGAGCTCTAGTTTGTTTCTTTCTTTCTGACGACTTTTTTTGTGTGCAGGTCTGGGGTTTTCATTGTGTCCTCTATAAGTACAGGTTGTTTGCTTAAATTCAGGAGTGAAATTTTACTTAGTAATGTATTAATTAGATTACGTAATCAATCAAAAAGAATATTTTTGAATACAATTATTTTTTTTTGATTCATGTATGAATAGAGAAAACCATCATGATTTCATACAACCCAGCTCTCTATCTGTGTTCATTTCAAAATCACAATAAGAACAATGGAATGGTTACTACTAAGAACACTTCTCTTTTAAAATAATAAAAAATTTGAGTGAATCTTTATTCACACGAAAATGAGCGAAAACCACTAAAAATAATAGAATGTGTTTCTTATTTTTATTGTTGCTTATTTTAATGTTGATTGCCACCAAACTTTAATCTTTAATCTTTAAAATTTATTTCCACAAAAACTGAACAATTATAAATACATAGAATTACAAAACAAGAACAAAAAGTTAATATGGAGGAGAAGACAGGAGGGCCTGAAGATGAATACCCCTAAAAAACAAAAACATCAGACGTTCAAATAGCAGGACGGGACAGGGACAAGGAAACGCTCAAAAACTCGTGTAAATGTTTCACGTAATTTTGACTTAGATGGCTTTTTACTTGGGTTCGAAAGTATTTAATCGATTTTGCAGATTTCATTGTTTTTGGAAGTGAATCCCACAGGATTTGGCCACAGGTTTGAACAGACGATGAGGAGAGAATTTGTTATTTTTTGTATGGTTGAAGTAATTTAGGGCGTGGTCACACATAATTTGGTCATGACTATATTCTCGCTCGTGAGCGGCTCTAGAGCGAGACAACTTAGCAGCTGCGTTCACACTGGGACACAACTTGCGCGTTAAAACTAATGGCACGTCACTTTTAGTCACGAGCGAGACACTTTCTATAACTGCGTTCACACTGTGACTTTGGTCATGAGTGGCTCACGAGCGAGAATATAGTCATGACCAAATTCTTCAGTGTGAACACGTCCTAAGATGTATGGTTGAACGTCTCGTGAAATAATTCTTATATTAAAAGATAAAGGGAGTTTTAGAGTGGTATTAACTCTCACTCTTGTTTCACTCATTTTGTAATGACATTTCGGTAATTTCTCTCTTTTTGAGAGTGGAATAAAGAACACTTTCTTATACTGTGTTTTAGCGATTTCACTATTTTTCAGTTGAATTAAGATTCACTCGTTTTTCACTGTTTTATATTTAAAAAGTATGTTGCAGAAAATAGTTTCGGTAGATCAAGATTAAACTTTTATCACATAGCTTGCAAATTAATGCAATATTCCTTACAAATTCAATGTTTTCATCCTTTTTATTTACCAATAACTTCTAATAAAGTCAATGTAGTCGACAAACATTTGGTCTCCTACTTTGAATGTAAGTGGCCATGCTGGCCCAAAGACTCCATGAAAACCTCCTTCATAGTGTTTCCAGTCCACTTCGACGCCATTTTGCTTCAGCCTTTTAGCATAATATATACCATTATCCCGCATAGCATCAAACTCACACGTAGCTACGTAAGCTGGCGGTAACCCAGTCATGTTCAACCTCATTAAAGGGCACATTCTCGGGTCAAGAATCGCATTTTTAATTTGCGACCAAACTTTCGAATTCCCAGGTCTGTTTACTGGTAACGGATCATAACTTCCATCTTGAAGAAAGTGACCTGGCACTAAACTATGATTCACAAATTCAGCCTGTTTTGAATCGCGCCAAAATTCAAATGTCGTCTGGTTATTTTTATAGAATGTTGAAATAATTTCATCGTCTGATTTGCCAACAATGAGCCAGCTGACCAATGCGGCAGCTTCCCACCACGTGATTAACCCACCATTTTCACCAAAATGACGCCGATATTTTTGTTGCGCCGGTGTTTCTATATCTAAAAGTTGTGATACCGGATATATTAGTGCCTGGTATTTTAATTCGGGTAAGGTATCATCATCGTGGACAAACTGCGCAACCGCAGCAGCTAGAGTACCGCCAGCGCTGTCGCCACTTATTCCAACACGATTTGGATCAACTTTGAATCCTCTTGCATTTTGTAGAAACCATTTTGTTACCGAAAAACAATCGTCAAAGGCTGCCGGATGCACATTTTCAGGAGCAAGTCTATAGCTGTAAAAGAAAAAAAACATACTGAAGACTAAAGTATCCATAATACAAACTTATATACTAAAATAACGGTGCATCAAATGATGTGTGGAGTGTGACTCATACACTCTTATTGTGAAAGAGTGAAAAAACCACTCTAAAAGAGTGAAATTTCACTCTTAGAAAGAGCCATATGAGTGACCAATCTTTTAGAGTGAAGTTCACTCGAGTGAAGTTCACTCTCAAGAAAGAGTGATAGTAATTCACTCTAGGAAAGAGTGAACCGTTTATTATTATGAATAGTTCGCTCTAAATGATCTGAGAGGGATAAGAATAAATCTTCAAAAGAATGAAAGTTCACTAAACATTTGCTAAATGATCTAGTCGTTTTATTGTGCAAATATTTATCGGTGAGTAGATGCTAGACAATAAACTTGTCGGTGTAAGCTTACTTAATACATTTGCCAATGTATTAAGTAAGCTTACACCGACAAATTCCATCGATCCAGTTTTTGCATGATTAGCGTCACTGTTGGGTATTTATAGTCTGGCATCTAATCACCGATAAATAGTTGCACAATTTCCTCTGAAATTCCTTTGTCTGTCACTCCTCCACAGTCTCCAACTCAACCACCGCCACGTTGAACAGTGAGCGCTGACGATTTTTCGTAGTTACAACAGCGCGAGTATCCGCGTTCCTAATTGGCTAGAACTTCACTCCGTAAAAGAGTGAACGTCACTCTGGTACAAGAGTGAATTACCGCAAAGTATTTTCACTCTTAAAGAGCTAAAACGCACTCGATTAGAGTTAAAACAAATTCACTCAATATTTTGAGTGATTTTTCACTCTTTCGCATTTAGAGTGTACGTTATTGCATAGGAATCTTTCGTGTGCAGTCACTGTGCATGTAAACACAACGTTCATTTACTGTGGCAAATTGATTTTATAAGTAAAAACTACCAAAACTTTACCATATGGATAGATAACACTTTGATGTGGATAAATCAAGGCGCTGCTAATTTGCGTCTAATTTACAAACTCTTAGGAATAGGAAAAGTAATCACAATGTTCCACTTCACATTACGATAGGCCTGTTTAAATAAATAGCTTACGAATTGGTTTAGAAAATCGTAAATTTTTCTTATCTATAATGTTTTGTAAATACATGTATGAATAGACCTAACATGGACTGGTGGACGCAATTTACACATATGTTAATTTTACAAAAGCTGAGAAAATAATTTGTTAACAATTCGTAAACCAAGGATTTGAACAAGCTTTATGTTGCTAAATGTCTGTAAAGTAATGAAACTCTTACTCAATCGACACGACGACAATGTCAAGTTCATCAGCTATTCGACGAACAATTGTGTCCCACATATCTACAAAGAAAAAAAAACCACATGAACAATTAAATTACCAAAAACTTCGACTCGACTATTTGGTTTGTTGTATAAATGTTTTATTTTCAGTGTTAAGCTGCTAATGTCCTCCTCCTCCTCCTCCTCATCATCATCCTCATCATCATCGTCATCGCCGTCGACGTCGTCATCATCATCATCTTCTTCTTCTTCATCTTCATCTTCTTCTTCTTCTTCTTCTTTACTACCTGGACTTCCTAGGAAGAATCCACCACCATGTATGAAGATCAATCCTGGTCCGTCCGTCTCATGACGTTCAATCGGTTCATACAAACGCACCTTAACTCCAGCTAACGCAGTGATATATGAATGAATGTTCGAACCTTCCACCTCATGCGGAACACCGAAGGTAAACAACTCAAGGGTGTTCCGCAAAGCTATTGGATATGGCGTCTTTATCAAAAACTCCTGTAAATGAGCCTAAGAAATTGAAAAACAAAACAAAGTAAATTCACATTTTATTCAGTCTCTTCCCGCTTTATTTCCTCATTGAGGATTCTATCCAATAGGAAATTGAAATTCCAATGTTAAACATTAGCGTGCCCAGGGTTGGCTTTTGGGATGAAGCCCCCTCAAGATTGTAAAAATGATGTAAAATCAGCCTGTTTTAATGATTTTTACCACTCAGCTCCCCTCAAAATCGAGAGATCATCTTTAGGCCCCCCGCATGGAAAAATACTGGGCACGCCAGTGTCTAATAGGAGATTGAACATCCAAAGTAAATTCAACTTTAGTCTATTCCCGTTTTATTTCCTCATTGAGGATCCTATCTAGCCAAGCCGCATTCGAGTAATACTAAATACCGGGTACAAATCTTGATTTTAACATTAATTAAAATTTAAAATTCAAAGTGCTACCTGGGATAGATGGACGAGCCTACACTGTTACACTGTTGGGCAATTATTTAGCGTTGGTTAAACTATGAACAACCCAATTGTTGGGTAAATAATATTAACCAACTGTTGGTGAAATTTTACCCAATATTTGGGTAATTAGCAACAACTTTTACCCAACAGTTAGGTAATTAGCCAACATT
>JXSR01S006649.1:20281-31721 GCA_000969725.1 Ophiothrix spiculata
ATAATGTACTTTAAAATTGATCAATTGCTTTGTAGGTTAAAATGGAAACATTGTTAGCCAAATTGAATAATACAGAGATGTTCAATTCAAAATGGCACCCATACATAGCACAAATACCGAAGTCAAAAATGACTCCCAAGTACATTTTGTCCTGTTCTTCAGCATTACGTAATGCGGCCATTTTGAAATTTAGTTTTGGTGCTAGTTTTGCTAGATGTGTTTTAGTCATTTCATCGTGTTGTTGGTACTTAAATAATTCAAAATTGACACTAAAATGGCTACTTGTTGTTGTTGTTATCGTTGTTTTTGTTGCTGTTGTTATCATTATTGTTGTTGTTGTTGTTGTTGCTGCTGCTGCTGTTGTTGTTGTTATTGTTGTTGTTGTTGTTGTTGCTGTTGTTATTATTGTTGTTGTTGATGATGATGATGAT
This sequence comes from Ophiothrix spiculata, assembly GCA_000969725.1. Taxonomy (NCBI): domain Eukaryota; kingdom Metazoa; phylum Echinodermata; class Ophiuroidea; order Amphilepidida; family Ophiotrichidae; genus Ophiothrix; species Ophiothrix spiculata. Next base: position 20,713 of record JXSR01S006649.1, read on the forward strand.
GTTGTTTTATGTCTCCACAGTGTTATGTGACTTGGTAGAAATCTTAAAATAAGGTAGCATGTTGGTTTCATCATGCAATGGGTTTTTCTAGTGACATTGTGTTCTGGGAAACCATAACCACATGGTAAAACCTACACTTAAAAATTCATAGGGGTAAAGCAATATATAAGTTTCTCCAAGTGGCAGGTTTTCCCAGATCACACCATCACTAGGAAACCCATTCGCATGGTGAAATCGAAGCTAATAGACCACTTTCGTATGTCCCATAATGCATCTTGAAAGTACCGTAAACGCTCAGTTGACAATATTATTACCTTCTGCGCAAATGACGTCATGCGCAGAACGTGGTAATATGGTCGTTCGCGCAGAAAAGCCCGTATTTGTGGTACTTTCAAGATGCATTATGGGACAAACGAAACTGGTCTATCGACATACCTCATGACCTATTGTGAAATCCAAATGAAGTCACATACCATTGTAGACTGAGACACATATTTAAACAAGTACCACATTATGATTTACCGTATGCAAATTATACTTCACACCATTATTACAAAAGTACACACAAAAGTACACTGTATTTCGGAAATGTTGGCTAAAAATAGACGAAAGTGCAGGTTCTCTCCTCCTTCAAGTTTTTTAACCATGACGTAAAGTATACCAATATTCTATTATTAAAATAAATCAGTTTTACATTTGAGATATTTTGACTGCCTTTTTACCTAAAGGATGATCTATCACAAAACCAATGACATGGCACACATGTCGTATTTTTGAGGCAAACAAATTCTATTCCTACTTAGGATATGACCTTTTGCAATGACAAACATTTTGAATTCCCATATGCCTTTATTACTCTTATTTTTAAACTAAACATAATTTTTACTAAATGTCACCTGATTTTTAGGAATTAATGTGCTTTATTTGGCATCATGAAAGAAAATGGTATCTTCAGATTTCCAACTTAAACATGGGAATCACCTGCCCTTGTAGAGGGCGCAGCTAAAGAATAGCCTAATGTATGGAAAAAAAATCTTTCACAGATTTTAGGAAGATTGAACAAGACATATTTGATCTACTATTCATTGGATTTTTCTATTCGGTATTTTGTTTAGACATAAGGAAAACAAACAAAAAACAATGGCAGATAATAGATTTGATATGTTTATTGAACTGAAAAAAGTATTTTAAATTTGAGAGAAATGCTTATGAGTAAGATTGGAAAACGTCACCCAATAACTCGTGTATTTCAAAAACAAGGATATAAAAATACACATGACTATTTGCAGTACTTGAATAATAGTTTCCTTTATGCAAGGACCTAATAAGGATATTTGTATTGAAGTGTACATATGGGTGTGCACATTCTTTATATCTTTGACCTTAAATTTGAGGGATTTGGAAACGTGTTTTACTTTGATATAAAAGGGGAAGGGGTCGGAAACGTCTTAAACGGGTTTAGATTTTCACCTTCACACCTTTTCTGAGGATTATTCATATAGGCCTATGCATTCGCCATTATTTTTAAATAGTAAAGAGACACATTTCTCTTCTCTAAAGGGGCATTAGAGCTAAGGGTGGCATGGGGGCATATGCTCCCAGTCACAAGCCTTGCCACCCCCCAAAAAAAAATACAATTTCAATTTCGCAAATATAAAAATTTATGTCGGATTTCAGTAAAAATTGCCCTTTTTTAATTGAATTATAGGGGTCATAAGTAATCATTACTCGATGTGCTGATTTGATAGCAAAGCCGATACAATTACGTGCTGATGATGTGGCGTCAATGTATTGAATTTACTATCCAATCAGCAATTGTGGCTTTGGCGCTTATCTTAAATATCGCATGTTCCGAGAAAGACACATATATAGAATAATCGTGAAATTTTGTTCGCAGGGATTTCTTTTAAATCATGTAAATAGAAGAGTTATTACAGACAATTGTCAACATTATGTTAAATCAAAAGCCAAAGCCCATCACCCTATCAGACAATGTAAAAAGTGCAAGAACAAGTTTTTAAAACCCGAGTTTTATAATTGCTGTTGGGGAATGGTAACATATATATCAGGTATGTTCCATGTTTCTCTTTATGAAATCAGTCTTTTCTTTTTAGGAACATTGCAAACCGTTTCGCAGTATATATATCACTGAAAAGACATTGCTACATGCTATTGGCGAAAGCCCACACCTCCTCTCCGGAAATAGGCTAGTAAAAAATAAAAAATGGGTCAAAAAAATTGCAAAAGTAACGACATTTACATGATAATTTCAGACATGTATATGCAACAACATATTAAAAATTTAGAAAAATCTACTCGGTGGAACAGCGATTAAAAAACCATTTCAACGTGTTCCTCTCATCACAAAGAATCAGAAAAAGTATACTTTTACCTATCTCCGAAGTATGGTTAATGAGTTATATCCAATAATGTGAAAGGTCGTATCAGGATTCACGCAATACGTCCTTTGGGAGACACAAAATTCAACATTGTCCGATTTTCTTCAAAATGGTCTCAAAATGTTCCTTTCGCAAAAGTGTCTACATAAAGTAATAGTTAAAAGTGCTTTAGACCAGTGGTTGCTATTGTATCAGGCTAAACAAAGTTCATATTTACCATTACATTGGAAATTCTGAAACCCCAAGTTTACTTTGACCTGTAACCATAACAGTACATCTGAGGCATTGCTAAATATTACTTCGTGTGGATAGTTTTGCAAGAGAAATAATTTGAGACCATTTTGAAAAAAAAATCCAACGATTTTGAACTTTTTGTTTCCCATAAGGCACATCACCTGACCACTGATATGACCTTTCACGTTTTTGGATATAACTTATAAACCACACATCAGAGATGGGTAAAAGTATACTTTTTCTGATTCTTTGTGATTAGTTGAACACGAACACAATAGAATATTTGTTTTAACGATTTAACCAAATTATAAATTTTACCCCCTGTTTTGGCAGCCATTTTGTTTTATGCAATTTAATCACTGTTCCACCATGTAGATTTTTTCTAGATTTTTGATGTGTCGTTGTATATGTATATCTGATATCATCCTGTAAATATCATTACTTTTGTTTGCAATTTGTTTAACCCATGGCCATAATTTTCATTAATTTTCTTAGCCTAAAAAAGTATGTAGGAAAAGATACATTTGAGGTGTACAGTGATAAAACAATTCTTCAAAGTCGCTATGCGAAGCGCCAGCAGCGTTCTGACCAAAGAGACAAATTTTCCAACTTCCGGGTCGACATTGCATTGGGTCAGATTTAGCAATTAGTGCAATGTGAATTATATTAAAAACGATCTTAAGCAAGAAGGAAAAGGGAGGGACAGTAAAACTATTAAATGTGCATTATATGATAGCATAATAGCATATTCACACCGTATTTCATTATAGCTTACCGTATCGGTGCGTTCAATGGCAAGTCAAACGTTAATAGGATACTATGCTGCATACTACTAGTACAATGCAAACCAAAAAAACGCGCCCAGTTCATTTTACAGGTATCTCTATTTTGATTATGTAATTTGAATTACATCCGACTTGATTAAAAACAAAACCTTTAACATTGGGTACAAAACCCGGGGGCAGTCAAATATGACATGGATGCAGGTATAAGGCTCACGCTCCGACATGCTGGGTCATTCGGTGAGACCACAACCTCAAAAATGAGGGGTATTTGAGTTAAAGCAATATTTTTGGCATTCGGGAAAGAAAAAAATGTAAAAATATGTGGAGCGAATTGGTCAAAAAATGAGGGGTCATTGGGTGAGAGTGTGATTTTGAGTGAGTAAAATTTGGCATTCAGTAAGAGAAAATGTGACGAGTCTTTGGGTGAAAGCAAATGCATCTTTGAAAATTCGGGGTCTTTGGGGTAGAGCGATGCTAAAATGGTGGTCTTTTGAGCCTTAAATACGCGTCGCCTCTTGAATGGGACTGACCCGCCGAGTTAGTCATGCATGTGAATAAATATGCCATTTTAAAAAGAACACTTAAACAAAATTCTCCAAAGTTAGTACTTTTTCCGGGTTCCTGGTACTGAACACTCGACATTTCGTGTCAAATATTTTTTAACAGCATATGGTATTGACAAATATCAGATATGTTGCAATGTATACATAACAAGAAGAAAGATATTTTGTGTGATTAAATCACATTAAAATAACCCTTAAAATTATTTTTTATCAAACACGCCTTTTTAGTAACCCATAAACAATGATAAAATGCTTTCTCGATCTTAAAGTGATAGTACACGATTATCAAGGCCGGGAAACAACACTGAAGCATTTTCCCCACTGACAGCAAAAACGTTCGTCAAATATGCCTTTCAGTGGTCCATAAAATGTTGTTCTCGTGGTTATCAAGGTCGGAAAGCAACACTGAAGCATATACTCCAGTGGCATGACAGATAGAGGAGGGGAGCAGGTGGAACAGACTGTCTCACCTCAAGCTTGTCAGCGGGAATTTTTTGCTTAACTACAGGGGAAACAGGGGGTAAATTAAGAATAAATGAGGAAGAAAGAGAAAGGTACAATTGTAGAATGGGACCAATGATCGGGTTTTCGTCACGTCAGTTTTCAAAATCGACTACAATTTGTTTATGGTATACAAAATAGCAAAATTTTGCTGGGAAAAAGCAATGACGCGCATGGAATAATCGGGGAAAATGACTATACTCCATTTGATTTTTTTTCTGTTACGCCACTGATACACCTCACTGACAAAAAATGATTAAAATATTGTTTTCATCAAATAAGCCCTTTGGATGTGGCGACACAGTAAAATGTATGCTTCGGCCCTGAAGTTATAGTATATCAATGATTGTCAAGGTTGGAAAACAACACTGTAGCATGCACCACTGACAACAAATCTAATTAAATATATTTTTTCCATCATCTTAATGAGCCTTTTGGTGAAATGTATGCTTCGACCTTAAAATAATAGTACATGATTATCAAGGTCGGGGAACAGCACTGAAGGATATACTCCACTGACAACAAAGACTGATTAAAATATTTCCTCCGTCAAATAAGCCTTTTGATGACCCATTAAATGTATGCTTCAGTATGCTAGTACAATTATGAATGTCGGACACAACACTGACGCATACACCCACTGACATCAGAACTAATTATAATAATGCTTCGTCCTTAAAGTGATAGGACGTGATTATCAAGGTCAAGAAAAAATATTAAAGCAAATACTTCACTGAAAATAGACTAATAAAATACATATAAGTGACTAAATGAGGAAGTGCCATCTAAGTTCAAATCAACACTCGGTGTTTAATTCGTTTTGGTCCAATGAATTTGTACTAAGACATAAGCAACAGTGCATGATATATGTCAGGTTTTGATAGTAGACAAAATGCAATTATTTATCATTGTATCTATAAACTATATAATCGTGTACATCTACATTAAATCATATTTCGGAAGTAAAGAACAATTAACTTCCAAGAAGTTAACTTCTTAGAACTGATCTTGTTGGAACAAACAAACAACATGAAGGTAAAGTACCTCTTTAGTGCCCCGAAAAATTCAAACAATACCGTAGCCAATGCTTTCAGAGATAAAATTAATAATGTCAATTGTGCTGCTAAATGTATATATTCATACGGCATAATAAGATATGTTAAGTCCAACTTTATGTTTGTTAATATTTTGAGTATCTGAGTATTTCTAGGAAAGGTAGGTTAAACCATGTTCATTATTTTGCGAGGTTAAAAGTGAATAGAAATCTGTTACTTTTCATACGCATGATATATGTATTGCCATCATCAGCTGATCATGCGCCTTTTAAAGATCAGGGTATCTCAAATCACACGGGTTTGAAGCTAATTGAAAAAAATGTATTTTGATTTACCTGGATTTGTCCGTCAGGGACACAATCGATAATAGTCTATAAAAATAATGAAAGATAAGAGTTTTGTTCCAAGCTCATATAACATAAAAACCTGGATAGCCTGTGTTGGCTGATATATATGTGCATGTATTTTAAACGTTCCGATTTGTGTTAATGTATTTTGAATGCATTTTATGTGTACATGTATTAGCCCTACCACTGGCACTTTGTCAAAGACTTGTCCAAACTGTATCTTGCTCAGTATTCCTTGTTACAACCTATTACATGAACAATACTACTTTTGAGTAAGCGACTGATTTTCAACCTCTCATTCTGATATTGGTATCTCAAGATGGATGCCAATGTAGAAGGTCACGGGTGGTCTCTTCCACGGTTTTTTAGATCAAGGTGAAATCTTTATTTTGATATAACGGGGTACCGGTTAAGTAGATATCTTTTTAAAAAAAATGTTAGACAATTTTTGTCAGGCATATACGATGCAAAGATTTTTTTCCATTTAATCGGCAAAAAATCTGCACCTGCTCATACGATGTGCTTACTTTACAAATATACAAATACGATTTGATCGAACCATTAAAATGGTAAATGAAATGACTGACCTTTGTGATGAACTTGCTTTCCAACTGAATCCCAGTAGCTCAGTGGCCAAGAGCATCGCCGGTTGACTGGCGAAGGTCCCAGGTTCAAATCCTGGCTGGGTTTGTTGTAAGCTTAGCTTCTGAACCAGTCATTTTGTTGTATGTGTCGTGCTCACAATTTATGCAGTGAATAATAATTACTGACATTTGGAATGATACTTTTGACTTGTAATCATCACCACAATGAACATTTGTCAATAAGATTTTAACATGAAAGGGCACCATAATTTTTGACATATCTGCAATCATCGGATAGTCACCTGTTTCAAAAAACTCTATAAACTTAAAAGAACTTACCGGATGGGATTAAAAGCTTACTATTTAATTTATATGACCTTCCTTTTCTGAATAGAGTATCTTTTCCTTTAACTTTGATGATGTACTATGGAAATTATGACGAAACTGATGACAGCTCTTATAGTTTGCTGTCATAATGACGTCATAATGCTTAGCAACATCTAACACAGACGACAAACTGCTTACTAAGATAATATTATAAGCAGTGAATCCCATAACAACATTGAAAAAAGGCTTCGATATTAACGTCATATTTACGCGCGATTAAGAATTCATTTCATGGGGGGAAATGCAAAATAGTGGTGGATTGAGCATTATTGGGGTATGTAAATGAACATGAGAGTAGGGTTACTATGAAATATAAAGGTAAGGGCCCTCTTAATTGGCCAAAACAGTTGCAAATTCTGCTACGTAATTGTTGAGACTACTATAAGGAAAGAAACGTGTTTCATAGACTAGGATATTACCTTGGGGAAGTTTTCATCTGATGGCGTCAGCAGTATACATGGCATTTTGCCTGCTAGTCGTCATTTCTACAGCATAATGAGGCTTCGCCGCCGTATATGGAAAAGCAAATCTTTAGTAAGGCTTACTTTGACGTCAAAGTGAATCGCTGGGCATCCAAAAGTCTTTCCCCAATAGTTTGGATTACTGCAGCTAGGTTTTTACATCATCGACATGGCAACCGTGTGCTAAAACAAGGTGGAGGAAAGTGTTAGGTGATAGTTGCCGAGTCATCTATCCTTATTGTATCATTATCCAACCAACCTTCAAACTGAGGTACCAAGATTCTCTCTATTGATACTTAGATCATAGCATGTTTGGACCTTTATCTCTTGATGAGGCTTTGCGGTTGCGTATTCTTCAGCCACTACCATCTGCGGCCAAGGTCATCCAGTTCAGATTTGTTTATATTTGGAATTACTATCAAGGAACTTCATTGATTGTTTTTCTTTGCGCGGGACTTCATGCTGCTGTAATTCTTTACTACACTAGCATTGGAATAATCTTCCAAACTGGACGTCGGTCACAGCCAACGGAAAAATTTCAAAACGGTAACCATTATTATTATATTTTATATACCGCATTAATAAATTTAACAGAGTTGATTGGATAAAACCCGATCACATGACTTCAAATAGCTTTAACTAGATTGATGAAAGCCCTAAATAGTACTTTAGAAAGTACTATATGGCGCTAAATAGTACTTTTGAAAGTACTATTTAGCACTTTCGGAAATACTATATAACGCTTACTACATTTACCTTATACGCGAAGCAACTTTCACGCACGAAATTACGCACTCATCAAACTTATACGCGCAAACAATCGACGCACGCATTCCTTGTAAGCATTGTGTGAATGCATTTTTTCAAATTTTTAATTTTACTAAATTAGATTTTTTTAGCGCATGAAAATTACCGAAATCAGAAATTTATTAATGCGGTATATAAAACAAATATATACCGACTTTTTCAGATCTCTGGATTAAAACTATGATCCTTCAGTGACTAAAATTTTGCTATTTTAGTCACTTCAGGCTCATAATTTTAACCAGAGATCTTCAAGTCGGTATATATTTGTATACTATACTATTATTTATGTCTTCTACATATTTTGTTGTTCAGTTTCAACTTTGTGTCAGTTACATAAACATCAATTACCAGAAGTATATATATAATAATACATGAGAAGCTTGAACGTAGCATTGGAATATCTAAATTGAATCTTTATACTAGACGGAGTATGCATAATTGTATTTTTTTAAGCTGGTGCCGGATATAAATACTAGTAAGCAATAAGCTGTCTTTCCCGGGGTTGTCTTCCTGCCGTAAGGCTTTTTGCTATACACATGATACAATGCATATATACTTGTTTGCTGACCTGAAAAACTGATCATATTTCTAAAGTACACATGTCATGCTTTAAAATGATCCACTCATATTAAATAACCATAGAAAGAGTGTCCAATACAATTATTGCTTGTTTCAATAAATTATGAGATCGTAATATTCTTTTCGCGGAATACATTATTTGCGATGCATTTAATTTCTTTTCTCGATCGAAAAACAAAATATGCGTTATCTTATTCTGCTTATATATATTGTTTGTTGTATTAAAAATAAGATCTAATGATTTATTAGAGTTTGTGAATCACATTGGTTTTTTATATTACATAAAAATCTATTCATCTTTGTATACACAAAATTATCATGCATCAAATAATGCCACTTAAATATCTATAAACCTTTAATTAGAAATAGCCCAGTCGTTAAATTACCATTTTGTATACACACATAGAGGCTTGGTTTATTATTAGAGATGTTTTTTCTTTCTTTTTTCTGATAAGCGATCCAATCAAGGTCATTATTTAAAGTAGAGAATGAAAATTTCTGCTCATTAAATCATGATCAACAGAGGAACGTGATGGAAGTGACCGAGAAGCCTAGCTGTTGAAATTATATGGTTGAGTTAATTTTGATCGATTTCAAATGCAACTCAATTTGCCTGCAGCGATGAGAAACAGCCTCTAAGTAAGCGTTCTGCAGTATATGGTGTCTATGCAATGCAATGTATGCGATGTATTTACAGAGAAATAACCCTTGTACAGTCACAGTATGCTTGCAAACTATTCCCGCATTAGCATATTTCAGTATAAACTAGAGGTCAGTTTGAGAGGAGAAAATTCTCATCATCTATTTCTCTTAATCATGATGTTTGGTTTACTAAACATATGGAAAAAGAAATAGATAGAAGTATAATAATTCATATTGTGCCAGTTTAACTAACGTTCAAAGGAAAAGAAATTTCTCGGTATCAAATTATATTACATGATTTTTTATAAATGCTTATACTTTAAAATGACTATTTGATTTAAACGCATTGTATACACAAGCATTTGTCTATTTGAGAATTCAATAAAATAATAACTAAAACTGTCACCTCTGATACAATATTATCTTGGGAAAAAACATTTTTTGAATAAGTCGGACTCGAGCTACAAGTAAACATTATAATCAACGATAAAATTATTCTTATTTTTGTAAGATACGCACCAGGGAAAATATTACGAAGTGGGCAAACGATCTTAGAAACAAAATCTTGAATTCATTTTGAAGCACGTTGAAGCAAGTGTTAGTGTTATTTTGATAATGTTAACTAAAAACTATTTTATTGAGTGAAATCTTACTCAACTGAGTACAATTTCTCAACAAAAGTATACAATCTTTAAAAGTGTATATGACGTAAGTTATCTTATGAACTTTAAATTAATATTCGTGAACTTATATTGGTTATTTTTAACTAATCATTATTAGAGCCGGAGGTCTCCTCTATCTATACATAGCAATATAAGTATGAGTACAATCAGCCACCACGTTACGTAATTACAATAATTTCATAATCTAAACCAAAATCAGGTTCAGTATTGTCTAAATTATAGATCAGCACTGAAAATGTTGCTACTAAAGTTCAAAATAATGAAATTTAACCAAGCTATTTGATTATAAATAAAGAAATATGGTCCTTAAAATGGCTTAGTGTCGCAAAACCATATCAGATTCTGCATTTGAACAAACTTGAGGAACCAATACCTTAATACTGTTCAGCTGCTGATACTACATGTAGTTACAAGATGAATGGTGTCATACTATAAACAACTAACCATTACATTATTCATTTGGAAACTATTTCAAATAATTATTAGAGCAATATTATAAGATTTTGATCAAAAAGGTTTAAACAGCATAAAATGAAGGAATGTGACTATCTAAAGGTATTTTCAAGTGTATTTAGTGAAACATTTGTCTTGACACCGAAAAATGGATAAAAAGCACATGCATGATTTCCTATATGCGGAATTAAACTCAGGATCCCGAATTTAATTCAACAAATGGTTATAACAGAAAAATTAAGCTCATTTAAGCCAAATTATTTGAAGGGTAATTACCTGCCCAAAACAAACCGTATAGGCTAAAAAACAAAAGTCATGGGTGACAAGGAGGCGTTTCATTTTTAACACTTTATAGTATTGTTTTACAGCGTATATAGTTTTCTCAAGATTGCAAATATTGCTTTATGGCATCAAGCCTTCGAAACACAATTCTATAAGTTTAAACTATCTAACAAGCGAAACTTTTCGCTAGCTTGGAATTTTTTTTAGGTTCATTTCATCAACCGAAATAAATGCGAAGGGATAAGAA
>JXSR01S006649.1:35691-51246 GCA_000969725.1 Ophiothrix spiculata
ACAAAATCTTGAATTCATTTTGAAGCACGTTGAACTTCTAGAAAGTGTTATTTTAATCATGTTTACTAAAAACTATTTTATTGAGTGAAATCTTACTCAACTGAGTACAATTTCTCAACAAAAGTATACAATCTTTAAAAGTGTATATGACGTAAGTTATCTTATGAACTTTAAATTAATATTCGTGAACTTATATTGGTTATTTTTAACTAATCATTATTAGAGCCGGAGGTCTCCTCTATCTATACATAGCAATATAAGTATGAGTACAATCAGCCACCACGTTACGTAATTACAATAATTTCATAATCTAAACCAAAATCAGGTTCAGTATTGTCTAAATTATAGATCAGCACTGAAAATGTTGCTACTAAAGTTCAAAATAATGAAATTTAACCAAGCTATTTGATTATAAATAAAGAAATATGGTCCTTAAAATGGCTTAGTGTCGCAAAACCATATCAGATTCTGCATTTGAACACACTTGAGGAACCAATACCTTAATACTGTTCAGCTGCTGATACTACATGTAGTTACAAGATGAACGGTGTCATACTATAAAAAACTAACCATTAAATTATTCATTTGGAAACTATTTTCAAATAATTATTAGAGCAATATTATAAGATTTTGATCAAAATGGTTTCAAACAGCATAAAATGAAGGAATGTGACTATCTAAAGGTAATTTCAAGTGTATTTAGTGAAACATTTGTCTTGCCACCGAAAAATGGATAAAAAGCACATGCATGATTTCCTATATGCGGAATTAAATTCAGGATCCCGAATTTAATTCAACAAATGGTTATAACAGAAAAATTAAGCTCATTTAAGCCAAATTATTTGGAGGGTAATTACCTGCCCAAAACAAACCGTATGGGCTAAAAAACAAAAGTCATGGGTGACAAGGGGCGTTTCATTTTTAACACTCTATAGTATTGTTTTACAGCGTATATAGTTTTCTCAAGATTGCAAATATTGCTTTATGGCATCAAGCCTTCGAAACACAATTCTGTAAGTTTAAACTATCTAACAAGCGATTTTTTTCGCTAGCTTGGAATTTTTTAGGTTCATTTCATCAACCGAAATAAATGCGAAGGGATAAGAAGCCCTGGGGAAAACGAATGTAAAAATGCTTAATCATGAGATTTTTTGATTTCGATATAGGCCCTTATTTGGCCCTAATAGTAATCAGATATTTATTTTAAAAAGCAAAAATTAACCATTTGTTAGAAAGTGAGTAAAACTGAGTAACTAGAAAAGGGTCACACCCTACCTCTAATGTATTGTTGCTTTTATTCATCAATTTCATGCAATTGTTGATGTAAACAAAACAGCAGTCTCGCCTGTCCATTTAACCATACCCCATTTAACAGATTTGTTCTCAATAACAGGGAAATCCCCGTTGTATATTTTAGGAAAAATTAAACAAAAACTTTCCAATAGTCATCATCAATACTGAAGCACAAGATTTTTTCGTTGGTTATTAAATATTGCTATGTCCCTCAATACTCATAAATTCAAAATGATGATAATGCTTACGTAAAAAGTTACATGACATAAGTTTCAAATTTAGCACACTTGTTCATAATTAATAAAGTTAACATGTCTTGAAACGTAAGCCCGAACTTCAAGAATAGGTGAAATTTCAAACACGCAAATATTTTTTACTTTACAACAATATTTTTATGAATGAAAATCCACAACAGTGGTACAAATCTATTTTCGTAATATTTATGTTCCAGCTGAGTTAAAATATTAAAAAGGAAAACTGTGACGACTGTGAAGTGACTGACGATTTGAAATTTTTTACCTTTGACTGGTGGCAATTGTATTATGTAAAAGACCTATTTAATGAATAACGGGTGTTAGTTAAAACATTTTTATTGATTATATTTGTACGCTAGAAAAAATCAGTATTAAAAATAACTGCATCTGCTTATTTATACTATAAAAAAGTGAATTTTAACAAGCAGCTAAATATGCACAAAAATAACAGCATATTAAAATATTGCATTGATGGAAAGTAAGAGTTTTTTTATGATTCTGCTTAACTTGATTTTTGGTTTGATCCAAAGCGTATATATGCGTTTTGCTAGAATTAACCCTTCATTCAAATAAGGTAAAACTGAAAAAAACATAGCCTTTGTAGTATTACTGGGTTTATGTGTTTTTAAACGCATAAACCCAGTAGTAATGCAAAGGTTAAAATAATTTAAAATGCTAAAAGTATTTTTTAAATGTAAGAGAGTAGAGCCGATTTTCGTAACATGATTCGAGATTTGAATTGTTACTTAAAATCTCCTAATTTGCCAATTATCTGCTGCATTGTTAATGGTAGAATATCTCACGTATCGCTCACTAAATATGCAGTTTTCAGGATTTGCATTTTGATAAAGAGATAAAACAGGGAGCTAGAGGGCATCCGACCTATTATAACTATTTATTGTAAGGAAATAACGCCGTCATTTGTGAAGTTGAAATTTATTTGTGTCTTGTCTACCCTTAAAATCATTTACACAGTTCAATGATTTCTGTTAGTAATAAATAAAGCTACTCGTGGTCTAAAGGATTCATAGTATGGCGCGAGGTTCAATAAACATTTATATAGATCCAAGAAAAGCACTTCCGCGAAATTGACAAGGGTCCCTTGCTTGTTCATTGATAAATCTGTGTCCCCAAATGAAAGTGATCACTTCCTTCTTAGATGACAACGACAATGGTAATTGGTGAAACTTTAGACGAGTGCTTCGCACCTTCTGATGAACTTGTAAATACTTTACTAAAGATATGTCAAGATTCGGAAATCTCAGAAATCAAAAAGGTAGGTGCACATTTTCATCTATAAGTTTAAATGGTTAGTTGCCCGGGTGGTTGTTACTCTACTTTACAAAACCTAAGAGAGAACGTTTTTCATTATCCATATGGATATTGTATTGGGATTAGAAATGTATAGCTATGAAGGATATGTTATTACTTTTTGAGGCGGTGATGTACCTCTTTTTTAATTTGTGGCAGGCAAAAAATTCCAGGCAAAAATAGAGCAAGTGCTTTCGTAAAAAGGAGTCTCTCTGTGTATCTTGGAGACTCTCAAAAGAGCCTTTGTCATAAAATAGCTACAAAAATAATGTGTTCTATGCTTTTAACCTTAGCATTGTAATGATGGAACGGCATAAAAGTTAAGATTTTTTTGTGGGGGTTGGTTTGTTTTGATTTTCAGAAATAACGAAGATAGGTCTGCATGATATGAATATAGTAACTTTTATGGAAATATCTATTTCATTTGTGGCCATTGTAATGAATATGTAGCCATGAAAAAGAACTACCTTACAGATCTTAGGATCATGTTTACAAGCTCTGATCTCAACATTGAATACTTTGGTGATGCCATACAACAGAATGTAACATCGTATTTAACCGGTGTATTGACTCTTATGATAATCTTCGTCAGATTCATTCAAACTGAAAGCTGATGAGAATTGATGAGAATTCTTTAGGCTGATAGCCAAGAATATGTAGTTTTAAACAGTGATGATTCTTTTAAAGGACGGTTTTAAAAAAGACATGTTTATCAGAACTTTATAATCAGGTGTCATTAAAAGGTGTTTGGAAATGTACAATTTAAGAACTTGCCCACATTTAGTCTGTTAGCATTTAACAATGTTACACCACTCATAAACGTGATTTCCTTTTCAAACTTCTATTCATTTACAGATTAGATACGATACCTTATCCATACCCGAAACAACTAACCATGTTATTTTATTCACTGATTTGCATTACTGGCTTTCTACCCCTCTCCATCATTTAGAAAAAAAATAGTCAGTAACATAATCTAATAAAACTGTAATAATAATTTATTGTTATCAACTCAAACCCTTCTTTATATCCATTTTTGTCGTCTACTTCGAAAATTAACAAAACTAAATTTGCATTGGTCTCGTGCCATATTTGTTCGTAAGTTGGTTGATGGTTGTAAGAATGCACAAACAGATAACGGCGAGGACTACTCTGTAGACTTCAGTCATTTACGAAGCATATAATCTGAGTACAGACATGTATCCCATCTTGGACTATAATAATTATGTTAATAATTCACGTTTTGAGATACAGATAAATTAGTTGAAATTAGAGTTCTGTATACCGCTACCGACATGCGACATGACAAAGTCATCTATAAGCGGCCAACCCGTATTCCATGAGTTCAAATACAGTAATGGTTGCTGTTTGAATATAGGCTATTCAATATTTTCACAAAGTATTATAACAACTTCTACCCTAATACCGAGGAGAGGGAACTAATATAATAGTAAAAATCGTCATAATTTAACAACAATCAAGCTTTGATTTCTAAAGTATTTACGTTACCTAACACAACAGGTTCAATGACGACATATTTGGATATGCCATTTTCGGGGATTACCAGTATAGTAGGGCCTGGTACTGCGCATTTGACGTGTAAATCAATTCTTCCCTATCAAGATGTAACATTATCCAGACAAACACTTCTATGAGCACAAAAATACTCCATGTAATCTACATAACCATGTACTTACCGACATTGGAATGTACTATATGTTAGATACATGTATCTCTCTCATGGTCACTGTCAACTTCACTATGATCACCCCCCTTATTGATAGGAAATCCATAGACTAATCACTCATCATTAAACTATGTTAGAAACGATGAAATAAGCCCCTAAATGAGCAGAAAATTTGTCATATACTAATTACTGATAAAGAAAAAAAAAGCAATATAGATTGTTCTCCTATTTTAGTTGTAAGAGGTATCTAAGAACATACATTGTTAAACAGTTAAGGTGAATTAATAGATCTACGTCATGAACGATACATAAACCATCATTATATAACAGGAATGAACGTTTCATACTAAACAATTACTACATAAAAGTATGTGCATAACATTATAGGGAAAACAACAATTTATTGGATAATGTAAACAAAAATCCAGGACAGGGCTTGCATTAAAAAACACGTGAGCCCTGCACTCTGGATTTCTGTTTTAACTGTCCAATGCATTATTATCTTTAGCCAAACTTCTTTAAAGAGTAGATAATTATATAGAACTTAGAAGATATGTTGTCAGCTGTAAAAAAACCTCATTGGATACTATATGCTGCACCCAGAAATTAATGCGTGTAGGCGTTACAAACAGTCCAAAGTTACAAGATAACTAGATGAAGGGTGTGACAGTCTTTAGTGACCCAGTTTCTAATTATGTGTGGTGTTACTCCCTTAAGTTACCCTTTTTAGTTGTGCTATCTTATAAACTCGTCATTTACTATGATAGAAACATAAGATATATATAATCCAAATAAAAACTCTAAAAAAGCAACAAAACAGTCGGTGTAGTGTGTATATTGATTTAAATTTCAAAAATGTATACCCATAACAAACAAACGTTACTGTTATTTCGGTTTTAAGGATATCTTATCTTAAACATCCAGTGTACCACTGGCACGATAATAGAATTAAAATGTGTTATGCACGATGCAATAAACTCCTTATTGGTGGGAAAAACATAATAGAAAAATGTTTTATGCAATAATATATAACTGTTTTAGTTATAGTGGTATCTAATGACATTCACTACTCACCTGGTAATGTAATTCACTATAACTATGTCATGTACGGATGACGCCGTTACTTGGCAGAAAATTACTGATAAATAATGAGAAATAATTTTATTTGGTTTATCAAACATTTCCTCTTTATCTTTTAAAATCATATGGACATCTAATAACATTCGTCGTTCCACTGCTAACGGAATTAGATAAACCTAGGACCATCATTGTCTTACAGAATTGCACTTCCATAATCCGCTTCTTGAGAAAAGACATAATTTCATTACTGATAGGGAAAAAAGAAATTAGATAAATAGTTTTATAAGATACTGTCCTTATTTTATTAAAATGTTATCTTTTTTAGGAAAATATAGCATGATAGAAAATACAAAGGAAATTTAAAATATGGTTTTGTTTATCGATGTAATTCTTATTTTAGTTATTGTGGTATCTAAGAGCATCCATCGCACTACTGGTTAGCGTAATTCAATTAATAATATGCCATGGACGAATCAATAATCACAATATTGACAGAAAATCCCTTAGATACTAATTATAAAAAATATATAAATTGCTTTATCAAACATTGCTTTTATTTTCTTTGTAATAGTATCTAACAACATTTCACTGCTTAGAGAATTCAATAAAACCATGTTATGCACAATGTAACAACCATCAGTGTCTTACAGAATAATACAACATTCATAAACCGTTTATTGGCAGAAAAGAAACATACATAACTGCTGATGAAAAAAATAAACAATTTTTAACAAACATAATAATAATCTAATAACATGCATTGCATAATTTAGGCATGTAATTCAGTTATATATACGATTCAATATTGTTAGAAAATAATGATACAATGATTACTGACAAAAACAAAACATTATTCATATTTCAATTTTCAATGGTATATAAGATCAGCATACATTGTTCTACTGGTAATGTAATCGATTTATCTACGGCATTTATGGTGCAATAAATCAGTCATTGGAATTAAAAAAGCATATACTAATTACTAATGGAAAATATATATAAATTGTTTAATCAAACATCCCATTTATTTTAGTTGCAATGGTATCTAAGAGCATTCATTGTTCCACCGTTAAAGCAATTCAATTAAACTACCGTATACTGTCACGAACGATGCGAGGACCAGTATTATACTACAGACTTCAATATTTCACAGTCAAATACATGTATTATTACATTAAAACTTGCAACTGAAATTTAGTCTATCACTGTAGTAGTAGTATTATTGAAACAAACAAATATGTATTTCTACAAAATACTAAATTTAGATATATGCACGTTTTTCCATACACTTTTGTCGTCATCTTTTCATCCTGCAAAATTGTAACAACTTGGTATTGTGAAGAATGTAATATTCATTTCAACATATTTCTATGTGAATCAGATTTGTTCCAGCTAGTTGTATTAAAGTCGAAGTATTGACGCAAAACATGTTATCGAAATTTCGTTGTATTTTCGTAAATACCGTGTTTATATATCTTAACCCTCGTCTTACCACCCCTCCCCTATACCGGTTGATCGCCGATTGCACCAAAAGGTATAACAAACAACCCTGTACATTTAAGTTATTGTTTTACATCCTTTGCAGTCATTTTGATGAAAAATTGGGGTACCACTAATGGTAGGCCGTCAAAGTCCAAGGTTAGGGGTGGTTGCAATCTCGAAAAAATTTACGTCCCCACTTTGAAAAATGTCTGCATGGTATGGACCTGAAACTTAAGGACATGTTAGAATTGTCAATTCTGTCATTTATTAGCAAAAAATGAAAATCCGTCGTTAAGAACTTTAATGACATTTTTTGTTGAAAAAGTGGTCATTTTTATGGACCTGAAACTTACAGGACATGTTAGAATTGTCAATTCCGAATTATTAGCAAAAATGAAAATCCGACATTTACAATTTTTATGATATTTTGTTTTGAAAAAGTGGGCCTTTTTTGCCAAAAATCGAAATTTTCAGTCCGAGGGTACTTTGTGACGACATAATTACGTAACGCCTCGGCCGATTTTCAGGATCTTAGTATCAACAGAAAGAGGAGACCCTTTCCTATACTATAGTTTCAAAATTATTATATGTTGTAATTATGTAAAATCAATATCAACTCTTTTAAAAATTATTTTATGTTTGTTTGATCATTAAACTATAATTGTACTATTGAAAAAATGTTAATTTTCGATCCCAACGTATGTATTAAATTACAAACAAATGTGTATTTTTGTGAGTAAAATTACTTTAACTGCAGCCATGACAGTTTGTCAATTGTGGGTACCCAAACCTCATTAAAGAGTAGAGAGCCCCGGGGTAGAGAGCTGGAAGTTATGTTACAATAAATGTTTAAAAAGCATCTTCCAATACTTTTACCATGTTTACTGCATCTAGTTTATTGCTATTAAAAAATGTCACACCCCCACATGTAGTTCAAAGACACCTGGTAATTATGTAGGGTGTTACTCCTTTAGTTAGTTACCGTTTTCTTGAACTTTCAAACAATTAACTTTTGTGTTTTTATATCAATTGTCATTTGAAAAAATCCGATGTTAATCATCAGTAGTTTCGTTATTGCATTTCCTCTTCCGTATGTTGTCTATATGCTTTGACAATATTATTGAATGTTAACTTAATGAATACTTAAAATATAAATCATACGATTGTATGTTTGTGCAACACACACAAAAAATTACCTAGACAAAACTTGTGATAAGAGCAACAAAAGACTCGATGTAATTTTTATATTCTATTTATATTATCTATCTATCTATCTATCTATCTATCTATCTATCTATCTATCTATCTATCTATCTATCTATCTATCTATCTATCCATCCATCCATCCATCTATCCATCCATCTATCTATCTATCTATCTATCTATCTATACATTTTTCTTTCTACATTTTACATTGAAGTTCGACCGACCTGTTCTCATTTGTAACTCATTCTAGGCCCTGAGAGTTAATGCAAACACGTTTTGTGTTACTTCATGGTAGGTCACCCAATTCGGTCAAAAATTAAAAACGAACTTAACCAATGGTTAAAAGAAAGAACAACAACCAAGCCCGGTGCAACTATTAAAATGAAGTTGCAAACCCTGAACCAACCCGAAGGTTTAAAGAACCGGGCCGAAAAAGAACAAAAAAAAACAAAAGAATCCTAATGGGGGTAAATAAAAAAAATTGTAAAGTAAGCACCAACGGTTTGAACCCAACCCCTTAAAAAAAACCCCAACCCAATTTCCACTTCCAATTGAATATAAACAAGTCAGTTTACTTTATTTTTTAAAAGTCCCTTTAGCCATTTGCATATTGTTTCCGTTACATTTCCAAAAATCAAACCAAATGCGGTTTGTTTATTCTGGGTTCATCTAAACCTCAATCAGGACTGAGAAGAGATAGTTAGAGGAATTAATAGGTTGCCAGATGCAAAAAGCCTCTTCGAATTCTTATTTACTTTTATACTGCATCTAGTCTGTTGCTAAAAATAATCTCCAACAAGCTAGATTATACTTGTACGTAAGCCTTTCAAGTCTAGGGGTAATCAGGTCAGTGCGATAACTCGTGTCCTGATTGGCTATCCGCTTGTATTGACGTTTCTATGAAATATTTAAATGATATGCTGAAGCGACTGTGCTGTATATTTTACCCGCTCCATGAATACGGCTGCATACATTTGTGTGAACGTTTCAAGCGAGCTCAGTATGACGTCACATTCTCATCGCTAGAACACCAACCATGGTGAAAGCAATTAACAGCCGTTTTCTCATTGGCTAGTAGAAATCATTCTGGTATGCATGACGCCTGTATGACGTGAGCACAAGTAGCGGGTATCTATCTCGGCGCACTGATATACACATTTACTATCATGAGTATGGGTTCATTGAAATGATTCTATGCACAGGGAGCTAGCGTGTGATCGCTTGCTTTTAGTGGTAAGATTTATTCGCGCGCTAGCTCAGCCGGGCTGACGAATTGATGGCCGGACCTACCTCCATATAAAACGTGTTTTTTAAAGAAACAATACAAAATTGGACACGGAAACAAAATCATAAAAAGCTGGAGAAAAATAAATGTAGTGAGGAAGCTGACAGTACCAATTCATGCACATTGTTTCTCTTGGGATTATATATATCCGCGGAGTGTATCTTGTTTTGAATCTGCACCCAGTCGGAGTAAGCCAAGTCATATCCTTGGCCAATCACTTTTGGAATATTAATTCTTTTAATTGGAATAGGAAAACGTTTGGTGCTCAGGTAGGTTCAAAACAAATGCAACATGGATTAATCAATAAAACAAAACAAACTTCCATCTTAAATTTCGAAAGTGCTCTATATGGTACTACTTTCTGCAAGAAGTTTCGCTTTTGTTTTTTAAATTCAAGGTACTGGGTACCTATATTTTCAATTCATTTAACTTGGAGTATATTCTGCCATTTGAAAAAGCAACTCTCTCTGCCATTGTTGCTTCTTAAAAAGATATTTATTTATACTATTATAGTCTTGATATCTTTCGATAAAGTTTTCGCTACTTGTAATAACATCAGCACTGATAAAGATAATTATAATCATTAACCGCTTATGTGCGATAATGCGTTTGCAATCAACCATGTTGTCTTCATTTAAAGCAATACGTGACATCATCAGTATATCATCAATAATAACATTTGATCAATTTTGAAGATTTAAAGTTAAATGTGAAATATATAATCATTGTAAAATTAAATTAAAAAATTTGCTTATTTTCGTGAATGTTTACAAAGATGTTTCTAATGTTTTGGTATTATCAATTTGGTGGGTCTGATTAAGAATTACGTTTCTTTTGATGGGGAGATATTATTTTCTTGTATTTAATGACAGACAAACAGTCAATGCAACATGACCTAGATAATTTTGATTAGTAAAACAAACCTGATGTAGTTGCTTATAGATATGCAGCAAACATGTTTTCAACCCATCATAGATATATTATGCATATTATGCTGTTAGAACAGGCCTGGGTAAGCAAGCAGCTGATGCAAGCGAGCTATTTCTGCGCTGTATTATTTGTACTTACTAAATGCAGCGCTGGTTTGACGTCACATTGCTAACCCTGGAGCCCTCGAATGACGTCAACAGACTTTATTACGTCATTTGGACGTACAATTCTGATATTAAAACTAGATGGTTACTTCTACTGAGTGATTGCTTTTCCAGAAGCTCCTGCCTGTGTTGGCCAAGTTGGATTTTACAGTTTATTTTGTACGGTGCTTTCTTATTTCATATTGTTGGTAACATTTTGTGTCGATTAAAATGAATTTGTTCTATTGTTTTTCTTATGGTGGAAATTGCTGAAAGAGGAGTTTTTGATTAGATCCATTAACAGCGTTTGTTAGAAGGATTTTTTTTAAGGAGATGTAACATGTTTCCGTTTGCTTAGTGCGGACTCAATGTTTTCTTACATCATTCTTGTTTGATGATAAGACATTAACGGACTTTGCGGCTCAAGTGGGTGCTGGACAAGCCGTTTCCGGAATGTTTGCTTGTCGGACGTTCTATGAGCTTGGATATTTGGTGATGACAGATACACAATCAAGCTACTACAACTCAGATTGTTCTTTATCAAATTTTTAACTCTTTGCGAATGTTTACATGAAATCATATCAAGTCTCTAAGTATTGGTGCGTGCTTTTTCTCTACTACACAAAATATTTTCTTCCAATCTTTGCACTCAAACATTTATTATTTCCACTGATTTCCAAGTTCATCTTCAGGTTTAGTGGTATAGGACAATTACTTTGAAAAGATTATAATACTAAGACGTATAATGCATTTGGTGATCAATTCTGGTAAATTGCTTATTAACCGTCGTTTATCTAGCAGGTCTTTCAATGCTACTATTTTTGGAACCAAAACATCGATTTTCAGTGCAGATTTTCGGATTCATGTTACAACATCTGGTTTTTTACCTGGTTTTTCTTTCAGCAGTTTCCATTAGAAATCAATGCAAAGCCTATGAGTATCAATGCCTCATCTGTTGACCAGTTTTTGATGCAACTCACTAAATACTGACCATTGTGTTTTCATTTTGGATTCTTACAGACGGCGCCAGGCGTTTCACAACCATCTCCTTTGAGCATGATGCTGGTGGGAACAGCAGCCAACTACTCGCTGTCAGGTCCGTCCACAACCTACTCAACAACCTCCTCGCATTTTAGCCTGGATTTGCCGGACATCTTTGACTACCTTCAAGGTGCATGATCACACACACATATAATATCATACCAGCTAGTGTAAATCACTTGTAAATTTTATGTTCAGATCGAATCTTTGGATACAGCATTATATGATAGAAGGAAATATCTGACTTCCTAGTCTTCTGAATGTGAAGTTCAAATCAATTTGATATCTTCAAGATGAAATTATTTGGAATAGACTGAAGATTTTGAGACAGTCAAAGTTTGTATCGGCATTTCCAGCGAAGCAAAAAAAACGCATTTTGCTTTGTATTTTTATTCCGCGAGTGATTTACATTACCTGTTGTGCTTCTAACACTTCAAATATCCCCTCAACTTTAAACAATCTGTATTTCTGGAAAAACTTGAGATTAAAGTAGTTTGCATTTGAAGCGTTAGTCTGAAAACTGGTAATTTTTACTGCATTAATTGTTTATGATTTTTTTAAAACTTCTGTTGCTTCTCTGTGTTCATCATTCCTTGCTTGTCTTGATTTGGTTGAAATTAATATAGTAGTTTGTTAAATATTGTCGTGTTTCAGGTGTTTTCCGGCATGATGCATGATTTTATTTCCCCCGCTTTTTTTAGTGTTTCAAATAAATGTACACCCTAGATTGTACCTTATCCGTACCATTCTTGAAGTGATTGTTTTAATTTGATATCGTTTTGTATCTTTGGCATATTTTAATTACAAAGTTATATCATTTGTTTCTTAAGCTTTAACTGTTGCAATATTTGTATGTAAATCGCAAAATTGTGTTAATGTTACCGTTTAGCATTGTACTTTAACCACTTTTTAAATCTTCATCTTGCAGATTCCACAGAACCCAGCGCTGAAAGTCCTTGTACGTGTGGTTTACAACAACCCGGTACCACATCACCAGGAATACCAGATTCAGGCAGTCAAAGTCTTGCAAGTCCTGCTGGAAGCCATACGAGTAGCGTCCCCGACGTGTCAACAGCACAGAATCCAATAACACGACCCCCTCCCACACCTTCTTCAACCTCTAGTCAACAACAACAATCACCTCAACCTGGCCGTACAAGTGTCCCGCAACATAATATTATGCCATCATATATTGGAAAAATTGAGGTTATGCCCGCTGGTTTAGTACCGACAGAGCCTTTTACTGGTGGATACGGTGCAGCCGGTGGGTTACCAAGTTTTCAGGAGACATATGGAAGGAATTGCCTGAGCTTAAATCCAGAAAGACCTTCTTACGACGATACAACAGGATCTCATCCAAATGATTATTCGCTGACAACTTTAGGCGATGATATGGACTTATTTTCAGACTCTCAAAGTACTCTTTTTAAAGGGAACAACAATACAATACCTGTTACTTCATCTGGATTTAGTAACAGTGATTCGGACACTTATCATCAGTACACTCCAAAATATAGCCCCCGCATTTCTGTCAGTACACCAGCATACACATCTGCACCACAGCCTCACGGCTCCAGCTATCAGTACACAATTGCATCAAGCGAATCACATTCATCTTACATGGGACCTACACAGTACCCCAGAGAACCTTTGAATCCTCCTCCCCCTTCGTCCTATGGAAGCTACAGCCCCGTTGAACCACGTGTTATTCAAGGCAGCTACACCCCTCCAGTCACACAATGGAGCGAGTTGGGTGGAGGGCCGCACGTGACTAGCGAGTTAGGCTTACCTCACCATGGACAAAGAGGTATGGAAGGTCCAGTTCCTGGTTATGACACATTACATGACATCAAGCCAAATTACCCACCCGTTACAATCAACCCACCAACTCATGGTGGAATATCACCGACAGCAATTAGAGCGATGACGGGTCAAAGAAAGACCAGTCCAGTACCAGCATTAACAATACCAGGAGTTGATCCTAACCCATCAACATCTCATCAACGAGCGACGAGTCAGGAAGGAATGTGTGCTGTTTGTGGTGATAGTGCAGCTTGCCAACATTATGGAGTGCGGACCTGTGAAGGATGCAAAGGTTTCTTTAAGGTATGTGTATATACTGGTATTCAGTAATTGCATATAATTGTACAGACATATGTATATAGTTTTTCACCAGCTTGCAGTATTGATTAGAACATGAACAAGAATTAAGGTAACTACGAAGACTTCTTGCATACAATATTTGGTAGTCCGTAAAAAATATAGACGCAGTTTAATTGTGCAATTGTTTGAAATCAAAACGGTTTCATTTTGTTTTAAACGGTTTCCAAATATTAATTTTTCACGATGTGTGCACACCAAAAAGCAATGAATTTTATCAAAATGCAGTACCATTACATTTCATGAAGTCGCGATTCATTCATATTTCTGAAGTATACTGAACTCAATCTTTTCCTGTTATAAAATTTTAATTACCTTAGAGCGTATGGCACAAGGAAGCAATAAAAAATGTGTTGCCTTGCCAATTTCAAAAAGTGCTTATCAAATTACCAACAATATGGTACATAAAAATCGTGTTATAATATGTTTCTTGTTTCTTTCCTTTCTATCAACAGCGAACAGTACAAAAGAACGCTAAATATGTGTGTCTTGCAAACAAGAATTGCACGGTAGACAAACGACGCCGAAACAGATGTCAGTTTTGCCGTTATCAAAAGTGCCTGGCGGTTGGCATGGTTAAAGAAGGTAAGATTTGTGCCAGAGATGGATTTTTATTGCTACCGTACCTTTTTTATTAGCTCAAGCGTAAAGTGATACGTTTATGATTTTTGATTCACACATGTAAGCTATACAGATAAATCATTTTCGCAGATGTAGCTTACTGCAGTAATAAGTTGCACCTGCAAGTATAATACCAATAAATCCTTTACTCTGAAGATGGAAATGAAGTGACTGCGCATAATTCCTATACCAAGTCAGTTTCATATTTTGTTCCGTTAGCAAAAAAATACGACGGGTACCAAGTCAGTATTTTGGGCTGATTCTTTTACTTCCGGTTATTCGGCCCAATATCAATTCAGCATTGAGAATATGTGTTTTATTTGTATTTTATTCTTTCACTGCTTGGTTATAATAACGATGCACTATATTTCATGTATATAAAAAGTAATGAACCAAGAAAATGTTATAAAACAATCTAATTGTAGTTTCTTTAATTTCCATTTGTAGTGGTTCGGACTGCAGGGTTGAAAGGTCGTCGTGGGCGATTACCGACAAAACAACGCGGTGGCTCAACATCACATACAGAATTATCACCGCCATCACCACCAGTTAGTCTTATTACAGCACTAGTCAGAGCTCATGTTGATGCATCACCTGCCAAGGCGAATTTAAACTATGAACAGGTAAGATTGCTAGCATTTTGTATAAATTTGATAGTTTGTCAATTATATATTATAAATATTATGACAAAATAGGCCCCTAATTGCATAAATGGCTAAATGGTCGAATATTTTCACGTCATTAGAAATTGGCATTTCAAAATGAATAATACCTGTATTTAAAATCTATGTTTTACATTCATAATATGTATTGCTACGTGTTTTTTGCTTTCAGTTTCGATTGCCAGACCCAACACACAGTCCACTTTCAGACAAAGATCAACTGCAGCAGTTCTATGACAACTTTGTTTCGTCCATTGAGAGCATCAAGTCATGGGCCCAAAAGATCCCTGGCTTCACAGATTTGTGCGAGGAGGATCAAGAGCTTTTATTGGCATCGTCCTGCTTAGAATTATTTGTACTTAAAATGGGTTATAGGTGAGTTACCTTTGTAAACTCAAAA
>JXSR01S006652.1:22547-54478 GCA_000969725.1 Ophiothrix spiculata
TATATTATGTCTATGTATGTAACTGTTTAGTTTTCTTATGATTGTATAGCGCTTAGAGACTCCGGTGTTAAGCGCTTCATAAGCACCGTTTTATTATTATTATTATCACTCCAAGTTCACAATGCATCATATCCTTGATTATTTGAGGCTGCACTTATATGGAAGGAAGTTAACGAGGAATTTGACCAGTCGTGATGATCACTGAGCACCTTGATGCAGGCTTTTTTTTATTGAACAAGATGGAACGTAAATTTTAAAAACAGCACCAAAAATAGTGGCCTATGCAATTAAACAAAATATGGTTTTGATATTTCATTCAAGTTTGACTTTTTATTGAGTTAAAAATACAGATATCAAACTGTTTAAAATTTCTATAATTAATTTACCAATTTCTTTTTCTTGTCGCAGATAAACTTGAATATCCAATGGAAGACATTAAGATCATAGAGGGGCGTTGTCGCACACCAGAGGACCCTTGCGACTCCTTGTTACAAGAGTGGGGTAGATCATCACAAGCAACTCTAGGGAACCTGTTGGTATTACTTCAGCAGATAGGACGCTCAGATATGACTGAAGATCTCAAGTCTGAAAGGCAGGATAATTGGCATATCATTGATTGACTGAAAAATAATATATTATGATATGGAAAGTAATTAAATCTGGATGAATTCCAATTAATGAATACAGGGGTCAGTTTAAATCTTGAACAACCTTCCTGAAGGCTCGACGCAATATTGACGTCGACTCCACATCATCGAAGCTTGAGGTCAATATATTTTTTATTATTGTGATGTCTTTACATTCATTTTATTTAACTTCTATGAAGCTTTACCTTAAACAAATTTGAAAAGGAGTGAAGCTTAGGCGAGTATTTTTTTTATGTTGGTGAAGTGATATCGAATCATATTTGTGGATTGTATAGATACAGTGTCAATCGAATACTTAAGTAGTGTTGAACTTGACCATATAATAGTCCAAAATTCTATGATCTTTGCAAATTCTGGATAAAAGTTCAATGTCGATTGAGCATGTATTACCTGAGACAATATCCACATTATTTACATTATTGCTTTTTACTTTTAAGAAAAAAGCAATAATGACGCTTTCATAGAAATGCTTTGGCAGAGATTGATGTTAGAAAACTTCAAACTATACAAATTGCTTAGAGAGTGAAACATGGTGAAGCTTGACCCATGAACACAGCTTTACCTCTGGAAATGATTGGAAGGGTGATGGTTTACCTATTGACATTTGCCAATAGGGTGAAACTTCGCCTATATTTCTGGAAGGCACATGAAGTGGTGGTGAAATCCTGACCTTAAAAATTAATCAGCCCAGGTGAAGAAAGACAAAGTTTTGAGGAGGGTTGTTCAAAATTTAAACTGACCCCTGCATAAGATGTTGCATATTTAAGTAATCAAATGAAGTGATTTTGTCTGGTGTAAATGAAATGTAAAAAATATACTCCGTGTACAGCAGAGGAAATCACTTCATTCGATCAAAAATTACAAATCATTCTTACAGTGTGAATTAGTTTCAAAGATAAATGTAATTGATTCATTAGACGAGGCAAATTGCATCATTTAAAGGAACAATTGTGTGACTTGATAACGAAACTTTGTGATGCTTTATTTGACCCTGTTAGGTCAAATTGTGTGCATACAGCGTAATCAATGCACATATCTCTGTACCACTTTTTTTGGGAACAAACTCTAGAAAGCTTGCAAATTAAGCTGTAAGCTTAGAATTTTGAGCATTTGCCAGTAAAAATACCCATAACTTGTTTAGGAAATAATAACTGTATGTGTTGTTGATTTTTTTAAATTGGTCTGTTGAGCTGTTCCTTGAAATTTTTTTTTGTATATACATTGGAAATTTTGAGATTTTTTAACATTTCCAACTAAAACGTTTGAAGCTCAAGCATGAAAATTTTATATATTTTAACTCTGTATAATATGCTAACAAGCATTATATTTTTAATCATTTTATCAAGACAATTATGGCAAATAATGTTGTACATAAATAAAACAAATGCCTTTTGCTATAGAATAATATAATAGCCTTACACATGTAGTGCTTGATATAAGTATGTTTATAATGAATGTATTAATTGTCCATATTCTTTGATATGGGACATGCTTGGTATAATATACTACACTCTTATATTAGACACACCAACAATTTATCTTTGTAATTGGTAATCTCAATGAGTCAGGGTTACTTCTGTTGTAAAGTAAGATACCTTATCTCGAATATTACATAGAATCTAAAGGAGTCCAAAATGTTTTAACTTTGCTGTAAACTGAGTAGAACAAATTATGTGTGTGGAATTCACTGAAAACTATAAAGGACTCGTTTTGGAACTGGCACTTTTTTTGTTTACTAGTATTGATTTTAATTGATTATGCACTCCTTTTAGGCAAAAGGAGCACCAAAGCAAGTAGTAAAACGGGACCAAAGCAAAGGAGTACCTTGTTCAAAACGTGTGCTTTTGAAAACGAGTGCCATGCAGTTCAAAAAGGAGTGCTTTATGCAAACCAAGATGGATAACATCTGTGTAGTAACAGTCACAAGGTCATAATTAATTTATGCAAATCCACTCTTGAACTCAGTGATTTTAAAACAACTTTTTGGTTGTGTCTGATCAGGGTGTATTTTTTTTATTCTAGAATTACTTGATGTTAACACAATGTCCTGATTTATTTTCAATAATGTACCATTTTATGATATGTATCATATTACATAACAGAAATATATTTGACAATAACAGTACCATTATACTTAATTGTTAGAATCTTGCTAGTATTGTCTTATATTTTGTATCATTTAAGTATGGATTAACAGTAAAACTGGTTAACTGATGAAATAAATTCAGTGTTTGAAAAATGTATAAATTATGTAAGTCAAGAATTACCACTGAATGAATACCTTGAAAAGTTTTAGTGTGTTAAATATTACCACCCTTTCCTCCTCTCAAATTTATGTGTTATATATCATATCTAAACATTTAGCAATGCACTGGATCAAAATTCAAAATGTAATTAGTGTGTTTACAAAGAAAACTTTTAGGGAGTCAAATTTAGAGTCAAATTACATGTAAATCCTTGTTTTGGGGTACTTTTTCAAGGAAAGCTAAAACTTGTTTTGGGGGTATTTTGTAACTTACGTTCACACATGTGTACATCAAAATAGCTGAATGCCCCCCCCCCCCAGAAAAAAAAAATGCACCTTAGCCTATAACATTTTGTAAAAATGGATCGGGAAAAATTCCCTGAAAATATATGAGATCATATCCAAATCATATCTATTGTCCCAAAAATTGACTTCAGGTCATCTTAAATCATTTCAAGGTTATTACCACAACCCCGGTCCGGGCACAACCCTATGAAGGGTGTACGATACCTCCACGAAGAGCAAACTACCTCTTTCATTAATTCCTCATCAAGATAACATTGAATGATGTACCAGATTTTGTATTTTTGAACATTTTTATCAGTCGTTTTACATATGTAAAGTAATATTTTGATAGAGAAACATAAATAAGATATAGTCTAAAATGACTTTATTTTTATATGGGAGACTTTTATCACATAAAATGAAAATGTTCACAAGTAATGTTGGTTTTGTTCTGTTAATAATAAGGCAGCTGAATTAATAATAATGTAGTCATTGAATTTATCAGACGTTATTAGTGGGATATAAGGTTTGACTTATATTTAAAAGGTTGTAGATTAATGCCGTTTTAGGCCAAGATACATACTTGCAAAAACTTGCTGTTTTCAGTTGTCATTGCAGCAAAGCTACGTGTCAATAAGATAATCGATATCGACAAAATTTTGTCGCACAGCAAGATTTTCAACGTTCAAATCGACATAAAGCGACAAAGCTGCAAAGCAAAAAAAAGTGTGAAACGAAGCATGCAACAGAGCTACAAAGCTACAATAAGTATGAAAGCAGTAATAGTGTTGGGTCCTCTATCTGTATCACACAAATTTGGATACCAGAATGGCAGGTGGCAAAAGTTACAAAACCTGTTACTTCTTCAACCTAGAAGTGCCAACTAAACTGCATGATGTGTTAACTACCATTTTTCAGTCATGCACCAAGTGTTAGTTCCTGTTGTCATGCAATTTTGAATTCATTGGACAATGATAAAGCCTTTTACTACATTTGTATGCGCATTAATTGCTATGTAAAGGATACCAAGGATACCCTGGTCACATAACTGAGCATACAATGTGTTAACGGTGTTATACTAGCAAAATATGTTGAATTAAATCTGGTCAACTGGACTTACATTTTTGATAGCTACAGTATCACTCCTCATCCAAGGAGCATCATCAGGCTGTGTGATCTTCTGTCGGCTTATCGATCCGTGATGGTGTAGAATAGTCACGTGAGAGACGTAAAGGAATTTTCTTGATCGCTGGGTATGTGTTACGAAGATTATGTCTGAGGCCCCCTCCTCTGTTAAGGGAAGGTTCCTCCCTACGGACATTGATGGCTTCTTTGACTCCTCTCTCAAACCACTTTTGCTCTTTGTCTAGAACTACAATGTCTTTATCCTCAAAGGTGTGTTTGGACTCTTTGAGATGTGAGTAAATATAGCGGAATCGTTAAGTCCCGTTGAACTGGGTCTCCTGTGTTGATACATCCGCTTGTGCATAGGCTGTTTAGTTTCACCTATGTAAGTTTCCATACATTCACTGTCTCCACACTTAAAACCATAAACAATGTTCTGTTGTTTGTGTCGAGGGAGTTTGTCCTTGGGATGAACTTATTGCTGCCGCAGCATATTTCCCGGCTTGAAGGACACTTGTAAATTATGAGATCTAAAAATCAAAAACGTAAGTTCAGTTGACCTGATTTTGCTATTTGAAGCAACCTGGATGATTGACAATATTCATAGACCAGTGTCGGGACAGTACCCGTGCGGAGACTGGGTGGTATCCGTGAGTCGTAGAGACACCGAAAGCATGCCGCAAGAATTTAACTCTGAGTTAAAACCTTGCGACTTGTTAACAGTGTCTCTTATGGTCCAATAACAACCACTGGCCGATAGGTAACTGACAGGGCAACGCAAGCATCTACCAATATCATACCAATGGTTTGGCGTTGCGTCTCCTTCCAATTTCCAGATACTGGTTGGCGGTTATGTGACCATACTTTAGTTTGTGCCTGAAAGTTGATTGACTGGTACTGTTACTCTTGGTTGCAACAACACTTCGTCATGTGAGTGCAAGAAAGTCGTATCTGCAATGGCAGCCATATGTTAAATATATTTAATAATTCATCACTAGAATGCGAAAAATCCCTCAAAATTTCTCTAACATATATATATGTCAGTGGCTCTTGAAACGGTTCTTCCGGTGACTGTGTCACTTGAAGTACCATTTCAAGAGCACCCAAGACTGGACATTTCACAGTGTAATGCAAATTTATGACAAATGGCAGCTATTGCAGATACGACTTTCTTGTACTCACATGACGACTTTAGATTAAGAGTGTTATTTTGCAATCCAAAGGCACTTTTTGGTTTACTTGATTTTACAATTTGACTTGATATGAAGTATTTTTGCATGTGTAAATTGTGTTTTCAAGTTGAACTTGATCAATATGATTTGATACAAAATGAATTTCGCTTTGTGTAAATTGTTTTTCTAGTGTAGCTTCCATTGAATTGGGTCTCGTACAACTTTGTAAT
Organism: Ophiothrix spiculata; assembly: GCA_000969725.1. Taxonomy (NCBI): domain Eukaryota; kingdom Metazoa; phylum Echinodermata; class Ophiuroidea; order Amphilepidida; family Ophiotrichidae; genus Ophiothrix; species Ophiothrix spiculata. The sequence continues at coordinate 28,252 of JXSR01S006652.1, forward strand.
GCAGGAATGCAAATGTTTTATCAAGATGTATTGAATATTCATTTTGAAAATATCACTATTTAAAGGGGCATTTGACAAGTTCAGCATCATCCCCAAACTTTTCCCTAAGCATTTTGAGATTTTTGCATCATTTGATGTATTAGCGGTAATAATGACAGCATGCAAAGTTTCATTGTCAAGTTCAAACCCTATATTTCAAAATATTTAGATATTCTTTTATTTTTAATTGTCGTTGTAGACAATGATAAATACTGCCCTCTATAGTTGAAGTTTTAAAATTGACCTTTTCAGGTGAGAATGCAAACTCCAAATTTCTTTTGATTTATGTGCAATCTATGATGTGAAATGAATGTTTTATAAGCAAATCTTTGACTCTTTCTTGTTATATAGCACCAATTAATATGTTTAGAGAATAGTCTCATACCAAAGATCAACAAATACAATAAAATTCAAATTTGTAATTTTCCCTATATCTGGTAATTGACCATTGTTTTTCTAACATATGAACTCTAAATCATCCACAAATAAAATTTTGAAATTTCGTCCAATGCCCCTTTGATGAAAGATATGACCTAAAAACCTTCATAAAAAGAAAATGCATTTTGGACGAAAGTTTTTAGTAATAACTTTGTCCAAAATGCATTTTCTTTTTATGAAGGTTTAAAACTGAGTATGCCGAATACCAAGCATGCAAGAAATTTGGTAAACGCTCAAAATAACTTATAGAACTTTGAATCCAATTACCATTACTTGTAGCATCTAAGCTTCTTTTGTATTAGTAGTTTTGAACATGTGTTTGACTTTGTGGTCATGTTTGTTTGAAATGTAAAATTTCTATGTATACTGTATGCTTTACCCATGTTAACCTGATATCAAAAATTAATGTAGAATAAGATTTCTAAATTGTTATATCCTACAGAAAAGCTTACATGTGATGTACCAATATCTGGCCATTGCTGTGCTGTTGTTGCCCAGCTGTATTAATATGAATATGTGACGCGTTACAGCAAAGGTTACCTGAGGGTCAAAAAATGAAAATGGAGTTTTGGTATGAGTGGAAAGCCTGTGATCTCAGCTTTAAAATGGCACCACAATCATAAGTACGGTAACTGGGCGTTCCGTTCTGGACTTAATGTTTTGGATGGTTAAGCCCGATTTGAAAAAAGGTTAATCTGAGAAAAATGGGTTTATTTATGTGATTGCAGCAAGCTGATGATGGTCCTAGTAACAAGGTGTATTTGTTGACAGTAAATAATGCCTTTCAAGGAAAAAGCTATGAATATTCAGCGATACTAAGCCCACTACGTATTTGGCCAATTAAGGTCACAACAAAATTGTTGATACCCAAAACCACATGGATGTGTAATGGTAAACGCTCAAACGAGCTCCAGCGAAATGAGTGTAAACAGTGGATTTATGTGAATGACATGCTGATGCTACAATGGACCATTAATCATCAAATTTGCACATTAAAAATATTTTTTTACATGAAAAGTAATTTTCCTGACAGAATATACTTTATAGATAGTACTATGAAGAAATTGAAATGATCCAGGAACCTGTGAATCACTATTTCCAACTTCAGCAGCCTGTATCTTGGAATGTGGTTTTCAGACCTAAGGTACCTTTTGCTGTAACTTGTCACACATGCAGTGTATGTGATTTACACTGCACAATGAAATAAGCATGAAATCCTCAAAAAGTATTGTGTATTTTGACAACTCTGTACTTTAAACTAAGAACTTTGTAATGAGATCTGTTAATAACCTCTCTTGTGCAGTACTTTGAAATGAGACCAACATATAATGTGTTATACATGCAACTGATAGATAATAAAGGAACTATATATCGTAATATCATAGTATCTTTTGTCAACTGTGTACTGTAATTTTATATTTTGTTGTTTTTCTATGTGCTATTGTCTATTTGAATAATCTATTAGCCTGTTTCTACTCAAGTACGCTTGCCTGGGTAATGCCGATTAAGTTTAGAGACCAGGATAAATAATCCAGTGGAAATTCAAAATAATCGGGTTTATTCACAATCCGTGTAAGAAAATTACCTGTGTATTGTGGTTATTGCCGTTAAAATAACGTATCGCAATCTAGAAGAAACGGTACCGGTTATGAGAATCCGATTATACCGGAAGTGAAATAAATAGCGGTATAAATAACAGGAAAAATTTTCATGCCAGCAGTGTTTTTAAAGTTTTTAAATATCCACAGAGCATCAGAATACGTCACAGGTAATAAATATTCATTCAGGGTCCATTATTGGAAAACCTCTCTTACCCACCATTTTGTTGTTAACACTACCACAATGCATCGCAGCGCAAAAGGTCAGTCAACTTGTACTTTTCGTACATCTGATGTACACGGTATTTCATCAAGTGAAACCAAAAATAATCGGATTCTGTCGTGAGTAGAAACACGAGTGTCGTAAGTGCGACACAGTAAACATGATTGGTATATATGTAACATTTGAGTAGAAACAGGCTATGTGTTTCAACATAGTGCTAATTATACAAATATTTAAAAAATGTTTTCCAAATAAAATGCTTTAGATCCTAGCTCAAATATTGAAATGTCCAAATGATTTTTTTACGATCTCATGATGGATTATGATTGTGCAGTTGGATTTGGTCTGTGCCCCTTCAACATGAGCTATAATCCCTACTGTGTTAATACTGTTTTATTCCACTTAATAACTTAATCATGTTCCAAGACTAAGGTTTGTATGCACAAAAGAAGTTTCAGATTTAGACCAGGTTTATGATTTTGACCAGGTAGACTAGGTCTAAGACAACACTACTGCATAAAAGGACCTTCTGTAACATTTTTGAACTGCAACAGCTTTCAAAATTAAGATTCAACTACACATTTTACAAACAACACAAAATATGACAATATTGGTTGAGGAAAATATATTCATCTGTGATACAGAAATTTAACTTAAACCAGGTCTAACTTTAAACCTCTTTTGAACATACAGACCTAAAAGTCCAATCATATAATAATAAACAAGAAACTAATATACATACAAAAAACTATCAAATGAAAGACAGTAGTTTATTTCCAAAATGTACAAAATTGGAGAAAAAAACATTAATCAGTACTTGATCAACAATTACAAAACATATTGATAACATTTGGTCCATGGTGCTATCTATATAATACACATGCATGCAAAAAGCTAAGACAAAGTCAAGTATACAAAACAATTGGAAAAAAATGTTGTGTTCGTGAATAAGCATGAAAACCTTAGCTTGCACATAATATACGGGTGCCAAAAAATAAGTTCCCCCCTTGGATGACCAGACTTTGTCGAGACAGAAGTCGCCATGTTGGCTGTATTTCTCCTGCATAAAACAAGTTTTCGTTTAGGGAAAAAATTCTCTATACAACACACCCTACCATTTGATGAAAGGTAATGTCGCTTCTGAGTAAGACCCATTTGTTTCCAAATCATTTTTTTAAAAGAGCCGAAAAAAAGTTGCATTTAACTTCTTGTAGCCTTCTTGTGGCAACAAAAACAACTTTACTTTGGCATTTATTGCAATAACATGACTATACTGCCAAAGTATACATTTTGGCATGGTTTCAATATCATGCATGATAATGTGACACTCGATTCAGTCAGGCTTCTGTCATGGTAACAGCATTGCTTGAAAGTGGGTGTTAATGTGAGAGAAAGTGAGAGAGAATCTGTGGAATAAAACCATGGATACTCTAAACCTTCAGATGATCATGCAAAACTCAGGAGCAAACAAACATGATTTTCACAATGAGACTGCATAATTTAGCAGACCTCTTACTGGACAGTTTTACCAGGGCATGGAACTTTAACGACCAAGGGTAATGGATCGCAGAACGTAACAATTTTACGCGATATCACTGCACTGTTAACCTGTGTTTAAACTTTTGTATTCATGTTGAAAATATGGATTTTGATCAATGACTCGTTAACAAAGTTTTTTCTGGTGTATACAAATGTAATAATGGTCCAAATTTCAAATAAATCTGTCAAATTTGTTCATTTTAATACAAAAAATCGCTTTACCAGTTGTTGAAAAGAACGGTGGACACAACACTTTCAATCCAACAATGTCTTCATTAAAGACAAGGCAATTCATTTAAAAATTTAGAAGGGGTCTGAATCATGTTTTAACTGTGGACATGCACTAATTTAAAATAGAGAAAACAAAATAAGTAAACGTGGAAGCATGTTGGGATTTCACAAAATCTGCAAGTGCAACTTTTTTTCGCCAGTTTTGAAAAAAATGATTTTAAAACAAATGTGTGTTGTTAGAAAACGACAAAAGCTTTCATCAAATGGTGATGTGGGTTTCGTGCACAAGTGTTTCTCTAAACAGAATCATATTTTATGCAAAAGAAAAGCATTCAACATGGAGAGTTCTATGACATGACAAAGTCTGGTCATCCATGGGGGAACTTATTTTTTGGTGACCGTTTAGTTTTGTCATATAGTTATCAATTTTTCAAACTTTTGCCCAAGATATCATCAGGAAATGGATTTTCAGATAAAGAATACTCAGAAATCTACATACATTATGTGCCAAGTTTTTTTCACTATGCCACTTAACATGTTGTCTTGAGTAACTGGAGTACAAACAGTTCCATTTAGCTTTCTGAGATTATGGTACCAAAATATTCTTCATATTTTTCTCATTCCCCATGTGAAATTTTACAGCTGAACCATGTTGTGTTTCGGATCGAGATAAATGTGAAAATGTGTTAAAATTTGTTTACAATAAAGTATAGGCAAATGGAAAATACAAAATTGCTCATAAAATCAAAATGGTTGTTCCCATTTAACTTAAATTTGAAATTGAAGCATCTTAAGTAGTGATCTTTCCTATGAAAGTGAAAACTAAAATTTGGAAAAATCGGACCATGTACCTTTAACGTCGAGGTTTATTCTGTGAACTCGTAAACTCTCATGTGGCTTTGGTCTGCCGTGAAGTGGCAAAGCTTGGCCGACTACTCTTTCTATATGCGACTTTAGCATGCAACTAAGTTAAAATTGGTGCGATTTCGATCCGATCGGTCAGACATTAGTCAAAACCATGTTAAAAAAAATCCACTTGAAATTTTGGTCTGTGGTTTCATTTCAAAAACAGATTTCACTAACATTTTCCCGTAAAATATGGGAAATACTGATTTCCAGATTGATTTTTTTAAATGAAATCTTGCTCAGAGAAGCACTGTTAAAATTTTCCGAGGCCAGGACTTTCAAAAATAGCTTCTAAACATGGTTTTTCATTGGAGGAAAACAAATGATTTTTTTGCAATAAACAGGCTTTGGGAAGCATTATTTTGATGATGAATTAAGCCAAAATGACACTTCTTGGGTAACAAAAAAATACACTTTCACGTATGCCAACTTGTAATTCGTCACTTATCACCAAATTTGTACAAACAAGCTGTTTTTTCTGGTTACGCATGCTCACAAAGAGAAACTCAAGTGCCCTTAGGACTTTCTATTCAGTTTAATGATGAATTTGACATCAATTGTCTAATAATCACAATAGATTTTGCTAACAATATCCATCACATTTTCTCATGCAGAATTGAGAGGCAATCCAAAATCCAAAATAATGCCAATAAACTGAAAGTTACATCGATACACTTTATTCAGTTTTGAAACGTCACTAACCTCTGGTACTACTTGCTCATTGGAATTCAAAAATGTGACGGCTCACTCCGAAAGGGGGGACTTTGCAGATGATATCAATTTTGAGTTTATCATATTGCATCTGTTACAGCATTTTCTAATCTTTAAAATGACAACTTATTTGTCGAAATTGATCAAGGTGATACAAATTTACAACAGAAAATCTGCTGGAAATTCTTATTATTTTCTTTATTTTTTGCTGCCTATTTTCACTAGTATCTTGAAAAGTGTTCTGTCGCAAAGTCCCCTTTTCAGGGTGAGTTATCAAAATGTCATATGTGATACATTCTCAAATTGTAGCATATATAATAAATGAAAAAAATAAGTGACTTCTTGTTGACGAGTCTTAAAATGCACATACCACAAATAATGACCATGAAAGGAAATTTTCAACAACTACTTTTAGATTAAACTCATTACTAAATTGTTACAGTGGAAACTTGCTAACACAAAATCCTGGGCCATATTTTATTTTGTGTTATCAGGATTTTGTGTTATCCAACTTAATTAACATAGGACCAATTTTGTGCTATCAGTGTTTCTGTGCTAACAGATTTTGTGTTAACGAGGTTCCACTGTAACAACCATTAGTGAACTGCTTCTACATCTAATTGATGTTATGGTATGTAATTGATAATGGTATGTAATTGATAATAGTATTATGAGATGTCCATTAACCAAATGCCTATTTTTAAGACAATTCTTTATCACAATTGACAACAGATGTGGTTAACTATCAGGTGCATACAAAATGGCAGTGTTTCAAATTAAAAAAATTACAGTCATAATGGTGTATCATGGCAACATAATTTACAGTGCTTTGAGAGTTACATAAATTAATGTGACCAAACCTCCAGTCAAGTCAACCCCTAGTCTATTTTTTTTTTATTGAAGATTCAAATAGAACACACCTCCTCCAGCTTTAAAATGATACTTGTTTTACGTTGATATGACACCCAAAAAGATAAGTAACAATTCTTTGAAAAATATCGTGTCCACATGTAACACTTAAAACCAAGTAAACTTGCTTCGGAAGTTTTTATTTCGTGCAGATTTCCAATTTGACTACATCCAGAAAATGTTAGTTTTTAAATATTTTGAGGTGAAATGAAAGCTGATATTTTGTTAAGAGTTCAAGATCATGATCTGGAAATATCAAGATTTGTCAAAATACTTGTATGTTCCTGACTGTTATGTGTATGTGACTTTTATATGTATTCTGTACTCTAGCTCAAAATTACTTTACTGGAGGTTAATGGTCACATATTTCATTGAAAGACATCCATTGGTAGACATTGTACGATTTATACCATACCTCTGAAACCTACAATTAGAAGAGATGTTGTCAAACTACACCATCCATCCAAAACAAGTCATAAATGTAACCTCTTGCAATTTTAAAATGAACTTCATTCGGTTTTCAGAAGTCAAGTTATGGTCTGTCAAAGATTGCCATGGAGTAAAATGTATAACTGAGATAGACACGTTCATAAATCAGTAAGCCCTATATTTTCTTTTGTCCTCAAAATATGTAGATATATTTCATTATTTCCAATCATTTGTTTGAAATGAAGCACTGGTGTTTTGAAGTAAGCAAACTGATTGTCAATCTGTCATAAAGTCAATTTCGGCAAATTATGACCTTGACATGTATTTCCCCCTGTAGTGCAAAATGAAGTTTGTTGCATTTTTAGCTCGTTTGAGATGGACAGTCACATATTTCCAGAAAAAACATACACATTTGTTCTCCACATCATTCCTCATCACTTTCACTCTCAGTCACAAAATCATAAGCCGATCTCCATTTGGACATGCCAGTTGCCACATTGGACTGCTTCCCAGCATGCAATGCAAAACCACGCCCAAAGCTTTCCAGGCTTCCACCCATCCTCATCGTGCTCTTGGGGGAAACATTGTCAGTGTGCAATACCTTTCTGAAAAAGTTTGATACGGGGCTGTTTGGTGCAACAGGGACATTTGGGCTTAATAAAAGTCTTTTGCCCGTCAGTTCGTGTCTGATTTGCATTTTGGCTGTTGACGAGGCATCTTGAAGCTGATGCTGTGGGGGCGTGACCTCAATTTGATGCCTACGCCTTGTTGACTTAGGCGTGCTTAGTATATTCATACTACTTGCACGTTCTCTTTGAGGTGGTGTTTTGAGTTGCCTAGTTGGTGAACGGCACGATTCACTTCGCTTCGTGGTGGGTAAATTATCAGCAAATATATCTCTGACATGACTGCGCCTTCGAGCTGCTCTGGACGTTGGCTCAATGTTTATATTGATTATCTTAGCTGTTTTCAGAATTTCTTTGTCACTTTTTTCAGCCATGTTTAACTTAATAGTGCCTTTATCAAATTTACTTTCTTTGCCATAAAAGTTTTGTTCATTTCGCAGCGTCTTATTTTGATCCTCTGTTTCGCTATTTGGAAGTGGTTCTTCTAACCCAGAGTCATTGTTGTCTTGAGATGGAGAAGGACTATGTCTTTTGTGCAGAAGTTGGATGATGGTAGCATCATCAATGGTGGGTATGTTATCTTGTCGGTTAGCTAGCAGCAATGGATGGTCATCTGGTGGAAGTGGTGTGGATGTACTGACTGGTGGAGTTGACATTAACTCCTGCAAAACACAAAATTCAGATAAAAAACTGACTCTAAAACTTTCTATTAAAAATTTCTATTCTGTATCCAACTCAGAAACAGAGGAGTGACAAAAGCATATTTTATATATGCTTGTAACCTCAAAATAAAATCTATGTATCACATAATTGGACTGCTGGGACATTATATCGTGATTTTTACCATTATGATATTTAGTGATATTCAGATCAGTTTGAGATATATTGTCATAGCATCCAATATTAGCTGATCATCAATATGCAGAGATGCCCCTCAGTTTCTTTTTAAAAAAATAAAACGATGAATATACAGTATAGGGAAACCAGAGGGTTTCTGCACATTTTGCATCACTAGAGCTGGCCATTTCATGAGGTAAAATGACAGGAATATGTTATGTAAATACTACTCAAAGGGATAAGAGTGCAATAATATAAAGTGACAAAAAAGCCAGATTACACCCCCCCTTTTTTTTTTGCAGGCTTATACCCCCTGCAGGGGCTCCAAGGGGTTCTTATAACTGCATCCCTTGAGAATTAACAGTGGTTGGAAAAAGAAAAAAAAGAAATGGCATCTTCCCTTTTAAATTAATTTAAAAAGATGTCCAGTTAACCAGACAGTACTTTTTTATTTTTTAATTCGCTATATAAATAAGCACAAAAGTATATTTTAAAAACGTAATTACTGCATGGTCGTATCGTAAGATCAAAATCTCTGATTTCTGTATCTTTTATGTTTTGCGTAATTTTAATAATTGTTTAAAGATTTTGAACTTTTGGACAACTATCACCACCATTTTTCTTTGATTTTTTATATTTTAAAGGGAAGTATGACTGAAAAAACAAAGGTTGTTTTTATCATACAAAAAAATACACAGATTTCTTGTTATAAGCAGAAAAGTGGTATCTTTGATATGGTCATTTTACAGTGGTATGAAATAGATTAAACCAGACACAAACTACCCTTAATTTGTTTATATATTTGACATTATGTAAAATATGTACAGTGCACATATTATAATTATTCATACCAACTGCAGTACACCAAGAAGAAACTTTGGTTTGGATAGCTGTGCTAAGCAGGTCTCTAACCCTTACTCAAGGGGAATATTTAAAAAAAAAGTTAGAGGCATTGGACAAGTTCAGTAGCATCCCCAAACTTTTTACCAGACATTTCAGGATTTTTACATCATTTGAAGTGTTAGCGGTAATAATAATAGCATGCAAAGTTTTATTGCCAAAATCAACCTCTATATATCAAAATATTTCAGATTTTTTTTCATTATTAATTATAGTTGTTGACAACAAAAAGTACCGCCCCCAGAGTTGAAATTTTAAAATAAGCTTTTTTTAGCAGATCTAATAAAAAATTGATTTTTAAAAAATTCATCTGTATTCTATGATGTAATCGTAATATTTTAGAGATAAATATAGCATTAAACTACCCTTTATAGAATAGTCTTGTACCCAAGATCAACACGCAAAACAAAAATCTTCTTTATGATATTTTAGAAGGTTTGGGTTAAACTTTCCCCAGTATTTGGTAGGTGAAAGTTATTATCAAATGTATCATGTGTAAATCACCTGCAGATAAAATTGTGAAATTCTGTCCACTGCACCGACCCTTAACTTTAGATATTTTCTGAGTAGGTGTTACAAGCATGTTTAGAATTTCCATTTGGGTAGCACATATCTGTATACTTTACATGTGTACCCCATATACCATAGTGCAAATATGCATCATGTTTATGGCAAACTTTATCAGTCGTCATGTGAGTGCAAGAAAGTTGTATCTGCAATAGCTGCCATTTGTCATAATCTGGATTGCACACGGTCTAATCTCCAATCTTGGGTCAGTGGTTCTTGAAATGGTTCTTCAGGTGACACCGTCACCTGAAGAACCATTTCAAGAACCACTGACATAAGACAGGGACATTTTCAGGGATTTTTCACATTCTTGTGACAAGGCATACTTAAAATAAATATAACTTAGGGCAGCTATTGCAGATACGACTTTCTTGCACTCACATGACGAATTCTGTTCTAAACATGAAACTCTTACCTTTTCAAACTCGGACTGGTTCAGATGTTCACCATATTGCCCTCTGGGTGGAGTCCTGTCAAGCTTATTGTCTGGTGGCTGAGTTGAGGCTGAGATAAATTTTAAACAATACAAGATATATGGCAATCATTGTAAAACTAACTGTAGGAGTGCTTCCACCATAGTATGTAGAAATACACCAAATTGTTCATTTTAAAAATGGAATTGTTACGATTGTGCCACCATTTTAACCTTTAAAGGAAAAGTATTACATTTCTAGAGAAAATTGATTTGGCTCAAATTCACCCTAAATATCAAATGGCAAACAGTTAGGAACAATAAAGGTGAACAAAGAAAATAAATCCATCTTATTTTTAATATTTAAAAATCTAAACAAATCACAATATTTTAGAAGGCAAGTGGTTTACACAACAGTTATGCTAACAACTTGTATTGTGGTAGTGCATATGGGCACAGGCGTGTGTTTTGGGTGGTGTGTGTGTTGTGTACGTGGATGTTGGATATTTGCTTAAAATCTGATCAAACAATGCACATTGAAGCTATTTGAGCCGATTTTAATCATAATTACTGATAATCTGAGGGAAGCAACAAGTCTACAATCAGGGAAGAAAGTTGTTGGAACACTCAGTTTTTTCAGGTGCATTCATCCGTTTAAAACACTAGAAATTACAGTAAGAGGTGGGTAAAGTTGAAGGCAATAAAGAACTCTTCTCTTCTTATAACCATCCCCTTCCTCACCCCTGTTTCAATGTTGGATGTAAAGATGATCCTTGTGTTCGGATCAACATTGAGTGGGGAATGGGGAAAGCGTGCGAAATCAATGACATGCACAGATAATTGTGCCAAGACTTTTTTCCCTGATTGTCTGAGTGCAGATCAAAATATTGCATCTGTTTTCGGGTTTTTTGCTAGAACTCCAAAACTATAAGAGATATGAAGCTAAAATTTTCAGTGAATGATTAATTTTTAATATTTAATACTCATATAAAAATTCATTGCAAAATCATAGTGCAATTGGATAGTCCACTTTATTTTACGTTTCAAATTGATAGGATGCAGTTCAAAACAATGCATCTGTTTTCAGGTTTTTCGCTATATAGTCCAAAATGTTAAAAGATATGAGCCTCAAATTTTCACAGAATGTTTAAAATACAATATTTTATGATCACAACTGAAATTTGGGTGGATATCATGAAGTTGGAGATCATGCAGTCTGGCGGACAATCCTTCAGACATTGATTGGGGACATTTAAATATCACGTGCAATGTTGTCGAATAATATCCTAAGGTCATTGGTCAATGTAAGAAAACTAACACACCCCTCTGATGACGTTTGTATATGTGTACTCTCCAAACAAATAATTTCTTGAATAAAAATACATAATTTCTCTCAATGTTTAAATGAATATTTGTTTAGAGTTGCTTAAACAAAATTAGGCCTATAAAAAAATTAACACATGTTAGAGCATTCGAACCTGAACCAACGGGCTGCGCATAGGCTTACTTCTCGGCACCAGGAACTGGCATCGTAACCACTACACTACAGGACGAGCTCTTGATTCAGTCGCACAAACATTACTTTATAAGATATCGATTATGATAAAGTGTAAAGTATATGAAATTTTCAACGGTTTACACTAGAAAAATGTCAATTTTTTCTGTTTTGCTACAGGTTATGGAACAAGTTTTACCATGCAGTAGTTTACTTTCAATAAGTGCTAATAGATTAAAGTCATTTTAAGATCAGAGGAAGCATTCAATGAGTAATCACAACGGTTTACGGTTATTTTAAAAAAGAATATTAAGTATACATATACTATCTTTAATTTAGAGCGTAAACCGTTGGAATTTGTAAACCGTTAGACGGTTTACGGTTCCCTCTCTCATCCTATAGGAGAAGTTCACTATGACAGTGTCGGCATAATTATGAATTTGTCTTGTGTATAGGTTATGATGTTTATATCAAATATTTCAGGGCCTACGTACGCTTTGTCATGATTCAAATATGTGCAACACATTTTAAGATTGATCCCCGTGTTTAAATCGACAGAAATCATGTGTAACTTTAACTCAATGACATCATTTCCACTATTTTACAATCAATTTAAGATGAATAGAACGTTTTTCAGTGCATTTTCACATAAGATCATAGTTTATTTAGACCTGAATACCTATAGATATAAAGTCGACCACTCTTCCCCATCTGAATCAATAGCTCAGTTGGTAGAGCGTGGCGCTGGTAATGCAAAGGTCACAGGTTCGAATTCTGAATGGTCAGTGACATTTAGAATGTCTTTAAATCCAAAACCTCAATTCAAATATACGTATGATTCATTTTTTAATTTTTTATTGTTATTACTTTTTTTGGTGTGTGGGTGTTTTGTATTTTTCTGATACTCGTTTTTATTCGTACTTGCACTATTGAAATAAATAACAAGCATATAAACCTTATACATTGTCTACAACAACGTCGAGCTTTTATTTATAGTGTAAAAATCACTATTTTTAGGTAATTAAAAATAGAGATCGTCGAAAATAGCACTTTTACTACTTGGTTTTCATTCAAATTTTGCAGAGACATGGGTTATTGTCATACATATGTGTCCTGAAAATTTGGTGTTGATATCTATTGTACCTTTTAAAATATGGCTAAAAAACTGAAATTAGATCAAATATTTTGATTTTCGCTCAGACAATCAGGGAAGAAAGTCGTTGGAACACTCAGTCTTTTCAGGTGCATTCATCCGTTTAAAACACTAGAAATTACAGTAAGAGGTGGGTAAAGTTGAAGGCAATAAAGAACACTTCTCTTCTTACCATCCCCTTCCTCACCCCTGTTTCAATGTTGGATGTAAAGAAGATCCTTGTGTTCGGATCAACATTGAGTGGGGAATGGGGAAAGCGTGCGAAATCAATGACATGCACAGATAATTGTGCCAAGACTTTTTTCCCTGATTGTAGGTAAGTTTAAATTAGATCTCAGTAGCTGAAACCATGCCTAAATATTTGTGAGTAGTGAGCGAAGGAAAGTAAAGAGTTTCAATATGTAGTTCAATGTTGATGTATGTTTTCAAAATTTTGCCCTTTTACAGTTTTATTTTTCAAAATTTTCCCAAATTTGCACCAAAATGGCAAAATTTTTGGCAATTAATATTTCAAAGATATTAAGAAACTTCGCCCCAAAATAGCACAAATTTTACACAGAAAATGTAAATTTTTACTAATTGAAGCAAAATTTTGTGATTTTGCTACAGGGAAACATTTTGGGTGTACCTTTTTGTCTGCCAATAACTCTTTCGCCCATTGCAAAATTGTCTTGCCCCACTTTCCCCTGCAAATGAGAATTTCTGGTTAAACCAGTGGGTTTGGGCTGTTAACCATGTGTCCACTTCCCCATTTCTGTTCGAGGCAAGTAAAATTAAGTCGCCTCAACATGTTTTAATTTTGACCACAAAATACTTTGCTGCCTATCTCAATGATATGTGATCAATACCAATAATGTAATTCCATCCAAGGGTTGCACGATGCATACAGGGTTAGTATGGGTCCTTGAATTTTATTTTGCAATTTCCAGGCTTTGAAAGTCCTGGAAAAACTGACTTTATCAAAAAAGTCCTTGAAAATCCTGGAATTTTTGAATGTCAGAAATGTTCAAAATTAATATGTCAAAAGAATTTACCATGCCATTATTTTTATCCAAAAATGAGCGAAAAGAAATTTATTTGTTGACACATATTCCGCCGGCCGCTGCTGATAAGGGGAAAAGTCCTTGAATTCTTCTTGGAAAAGTCCTTGAATTTTGTAAGTGAAAAAGTGTACTAACCCTGGCTTATTAGCTTCAATGCCTATTTGCCATACATGTACAGGGTTCGAATTTACCGTTGGTCCCGACCGACAGAATTTCGGAAGGAACGACCAGTTCAGCAATGAGATGGTCCTTCGGTCCGATCATTTTTTTAGGTTGTCACTGATTTTTGAATTAGAAGTCCTTCTGAAGGACCTGTAAATTTAGTGAAGGACCTGTGGATTTTGAGACTTACTGGTCCTTGTGTCCTGTGGATCTAAAAGTGTAAAGGCAACCCCTGCATGTAGTTCATAAACCATGGTCGTCTATATAATGTTTTGGCTGCAAGACTGTCATCTTTATACTCGCCACCATTGTAAATATGACTTACCAGATACTGATGCATGTTTGCGAGAACTTCTCTGTTTCTCTCTGGACCCTGAAATTATAAAATAATGCCTGTCATTTTGAGGTCAAATTCATGAATGATTAATAATAATGTGCAGCTTTTGAATAGCGCTACTAAATTGAACAAATTCTCAGAGTGCTGTTGCCTATTATTAAGCTGCTGTCAGGAAATCGTCACAATCAGTTCACATCAATTTGAGGTGCTACTGGCCAGGTGCACACTCAATCTGCACTTAGATTGTAGTATCCCCATAACAGTTCCCCAATATCACTTGGGTCGACGAAGCAATTGAGATTAAATGTCTTGCCCAAGGACAAAACTCGTTGGCCGTAGCGGGGCTCGAACTCACGACCTCATGATTCGGAGTCCTGCACTGTTCCACTAGACCACAGGAGCTCCCAAACTCATTAACTAGTTCAAACTCATAGCACCAAGTCAATTCTAAGCTTTAATCCAATTGGAATTATTGCAGCTTACAAATTTACTTGCACATGCGCTATGCATTTGTGAACTACAATCTTTGAAAAAACTCTTGGAACACTTTGACCGGCAATATTTAAACTGAGCCCCCTGTACTCCTTCAATGTTGAAAGATGCCATGTTAGCAAATTTGTTGAAACATCTGTCAATATTGTTTGGTGGGGAAGGTCTAGGTTTAAAGAAATGTTTAAGCTATACCTTGAACATTATTCACAAATTGATAGTTTAAAATTTCCTTTTTTATACAAAATATTACTGTCAAAATATGAAAGTGTTTTTCAAAGATTGTTGTTAAAGATTGGGAATTTCATAAGAGAAAACAACAATTTCATATATCACATAAGGTGGATTTTGTCAATCAACTTTTGCATTAAATTTGTCATTTATTATTTTATCCTGATGCTTTGCGCTTTCTATATCATATTCTTATTACTCTATTCAAGTAGTTTAAATGAAAATAAAACAAACTTGAAACAAATCAGAATTTCTACCAAGACTGTGGTTTACCTTGCTTGACTTCAAATACAACAATATTGGAAGCAGTTATCAGGTCAATGACCTGGGCATGGTTGAGTGTCTTCACTGGAGTTTCATTCACCTGGAATAAACGGATAAAGAGGAAAAAAATAAATTAAAAACTGAAAAAAGTGTGTCATTTTTTACTCTCTTCAGGCGTAAGTTGGGTTGTTATTTGCATTACCTTTGTATATTTTTTACGGGGAAATTTTACCATTTATTCTCAAACCAAGTTTTCAACCTTTATTTGTCTCTTCTTCTCTGCCTATACAGCTTCATCGCTGCATTTTGCACAGTTCATTTACACTGGCAAGTCTGGGTTGACATTGAGAGCCACACCCCCCTTTTCCTTCACATATATTAATTACCGTAAGGATAAGTCAACTTTTCTTGAACCCCTCTGTGTACTCTGGTGAGTCTGGGTCTACATAATCCCTCACCCCACCCGACCCGCATCCTGGCATATATTACCTACCCCAAAGATGAGTCAACCTTCTTTGAGTCCTACCCTGTATGGTGGCGAGTCTGCATCTACAGCGGAAGCCACACATCCTCGCCCTACGTCACCATGTCATATACCAGTGACCGTAAGAATGGATTGACCTTTGAGTCCTGCCCATGCAGTATGCTTATAATATATAGCCTTAGTTATTGTTGTGTACATGCTGTACACTTAGTTAGTTAGTCTGGGTCAACATTGAGGACCATCATGCCCCTTACCTCCATCCCATCTCATCCCAGCTGACATATCCTTACCCTAAGGATAAGTCGATCTTTCTTGAGTCCTACCCTGTACACTGGTGAAACTGCGTCAATACCGAGAGCTGTACATCTCCTTACCCCAACAACACCCTGGCATATCAATTACCATAAGGATGCATGGGTAGACCTTTCTTGAGTCCTGCCCTGTACTCTGGCGAGACTGGGTCAACACTGAGAGCAGTACATCTCCTTACCCCCACCACAACCTGGCATATCAGTTACCATAAGGATGGGTAGACCTTTCTTGAGTCCTACCCTGTACGCTGGCGAAACTGCGTCAACACTGAGAGCAGTACATCTCCTTACCCCCACCACAACCTGGCATATCAGTTACCATAAGGATGGGTAGACCTTTCTTGATTCCTGCCCTGTACGCTGGTGAGTTGCAGTCTACACTAAGAGACACACATCCCTTTACCCTCCCCAACCCGGCTTATCACTTGCCTTAAGGATGAGTTGACCTTTCTTCAGTCCTGCCCTATATGCTGGTGAATCAAAGTCTACATTCGCAACTATCACATCAACACCACAATCAATTCCTCTGAAAAATGTAACAAGGCACAGATATCAACAACATGAAGAATCAATTGATTGAGTACAAATCATTGAGGGGAGCGTTGCTGAGCGGTTAGAGTACGGGTCTCGTAATACAGAGATTGTGGGTACGAGCCCTGGGCCGGGCGGCTTTCGTCTCCTTGTTTCCTTGGGCAAGAAACTTTACTCTCCTTGCTCCGTGGTCAGACAGTCACGTAAAACTGTGGGTCCCCTGTACGAATAGACCCCTTCATGGGGTATGCATGTTATGCAAGTACTTGCATCATTAATTGATTGATCGATTGATTGAAATGGTGGCCAGATCCTAAGCAAAAAAAAAATATACTGGTATCCTTAATAAATGACTTATATGATTCAGCTTTCTTACACAATCTCCATTTCGGTCGTTCCCACTGCCCACCTTGATCTCGCCCACTATAATACTTAACCATAGTAAATAGTTGATCTAAACCATTGCAAGCTCTCTTAGTAAATCAAAAGACATTAAGATTTTCAAGTTTTTTCAAGCCATATGTAAAATGGGTAACAACATTCTTTTAATATAATATCCAGGCTTACTGTGAAGGTATGAAAATTCCAAACATTCATGGAGTCCATCACTCCAAAAGAGAGATAGGCATTTTGGCCTGTGCAAATACAGGCTGCAGTACAACAAATAATAATTGGATAATCATATCTCTTGAAGAAATTAAGGGAAGTTCATCCTCACCCTCTGATGCTACAGCCCAGGAAATTATCGTCATCGGCAACCACAGTTATTTTCCTCACTTCAGGTGTCTTCAAACGTGGACTCTCGCCATGACTTCTAGCAGATACCATTTCTTCAGTTCGTCCGCTATTCACAGTTCTGTAAAAACGTCAGCGAATTAAGATACAGGTTAATCACTCCAATGTTCATTGGTACTATGCAGTTTCTGAATTGGCCTCATTTCTATGATTTGAGTTTAAGTGGTCCTTTTTCAATTGAGATTAACCTCAATATGATAGCTTGATACATGTGCAGTCTCAGCAAGTTTTTTGAGACTTTAAACCTTTCCCATCTTTAGTGAGCCTATTGTTTAGAGCATATGTGACGCGTTACATCAAAAGGTACAAGTTGTCTACCTTGGACAAAATTGAGATATTTGTGTTACTTGTAAGAGGACAAAATAAGCTTTAAAATGATACATTGCTTGTGAAAATTGAAGTTTTAGTTTCGAAGTTATGATGAATAAAGACGGTTGTTTTTTTATTATTTTCTTTATAATTTACAAGCTTAATTGGCCCGTATCTCGAAACTTGCTTGGCCGACAACTTGTACCTTTTGATGTAACGCGTCACATATTGTTTCATCTTTATCAAAAGGGAAATAAATAACTTTGACAGTTTCTCAGACAGATGTAAAATTATAGGTATAGATGCTAGCTAGGACAAGATGATCAAGCCAAGCCCCTATATGGATAAGTCATCTGTTTACCGTCTTTTTACCCAAGATATTCAATCGTGCATCAAAAGCAAAACATAAATTTCTGCATGAGAGCAAAGCTAATTCAATAAACAAATTCACAATTATGCAACAATTATAGTTAATAAATGCAAATTTCATGCTGCGAGTGCAATGAGATGAAATCAATGCACACATGGTTAATTTTGATGTGTCCAATTCACAAGGCCCGTATGGGTTGAGTGAATTTTCAATCCACATGTTCTGATTGGCTACATGCGTTTGTGAGATAGTGCCATAGCACCTTTATTAATTGAGTAAAGAAGATTTTATTTTGCTTTGATCATTTATATCTTTAAATTTTGGATAAAATTTTATTTGGGCTTGACACCTCACCTTGTCCCTATGGTCATCTACCTTTCGTTTTCTAATTCTTTGAAATTAACTTTGTTTTGAGCGATTTCCTGATTTCCTAGCAAGAGAGGTTGATAACCATGTTATTGTCTTCAGATGACAATACTTCTATTATAATATTTCTTTAAATCAGGATCTACCTTTGTTTGTGGTTTGGTAGATTAAGATAATAAGATTTATTGTTTCTCATCACATAATGAGTGCATTGTTCATTGTCTCTAAATGGTGGAAATTTAATTAGGACAATGACTTATAAATGATTCTTAAATTTGATTGGTTGTTTTATATTAATTGATATTACTTGCTTTGCTGAATATAGTTGTTAAATTAGTTGTATTTTGGATCTTGGTCAGGAAACACCTAGCTACCTACTATCATTACACTCCGCTTTACTTGATGGCGATATATCTTGTTAATAAATTGTATTATAGATGTAACTATAAAGGAACAGCGTGATTTGTGTTTTCTTTATACACATCTTCAATAGGTTTATCACGATTATATATTTTATGATAACCTGAAAGCGTTTTAACCCTTAACACTTTTAAGCACCTCTTCGCACACTGATGCAAGCCAACAGGTATACACTGCCCTGGAAACGTTTTCGTGATTATAGCTAACTCCGGTCTTTGACGTATTTGGACTTAAGCGATTTTCTTGATTTTGTGGAATGGGATTTTGTTAGGTTCAATTTGGTGGTAACTTTGGTTTGAATTCCAAGGAGTATATTATTTATATATGTTCCATTATATACAACCTACCTGGGGGTACCAGTTGGAGTTGATCCAGGCATAAGACCAATAGGTGCAACATAGATGGTGACTTTCCGTGATGCTTTGAGTGTAGCTACTGCCTCTGCATGACTCACGTTTTTAAATGTTACATCGTTTACTTTCAGGATACGCTCGCCAACTCGCAGACCCTGTGAAATAAAAGGTACAATAAGTTATACAACATTATGCAACAAAGGGGTGAAGATTATCAATGGGTTCTTAACAATGTGAAGTTCTTAAAAAACTGGTCATTTTTGATATATTATTAATCCACAAATTGGCATTAACTGGACCTGACCATCAGAAGGGGGAGGGGCTCATTTTTCCTGATTTCCTCCCCATCCATTTCTTCACAAATTTTTCCAGATCTCCATTTAGACATTAAAATCATTTTCATTTTCCCCTGATTTTCTTCAGTATCCCCAGTGGCTATTCCACTGGACAAACATGTTAACATCCAAAGGTTAAGTTCATTGAAGGTTTCATTTTTATGAATTTAACACTGGGGTTATGATAAAGATTTGAATAGACCATGCATGATTCATTATACATGTAGTTCTAATAGTCCAAAATCAATGCAAATGGTCAATGATTGCAAAATTATCATTTCTTTGTCAATCAATAACCTTATCCTGTCGTAGGGCGTCTGGGGGACGCCCTAAATTACTGCCAGCTCAGGCGTAGGACGTCCCACAGACTCCCTAACTAACACTAAAGTATAACTATTTTCACTACCTCTTACCTTTCAAAACCCTATTACAGGCAATGTATACAGTTCATACAGGTCGTATTATGCTAATGTTTCAATGAATTATGTAGAATATTTCTAAAGATAAATTTAATTTACTTTAGAAGTCAGTAATTACAGGTAAAATGCCTTCAGCAGAAAAAGTGGTCAGACTGGAAAGGGTTAATAAATGGTCTTCAATCAATCTCCTGAAGTGTGATGATGTTGAAGTAACTTATATTGTAACACCTGGCAAAGGAATATCCAATGTCTTTTACCTTTAACAGAAAATTGTTTCTTCAAAAATATTTCCTCTTTTTTCCTAGATTAAATATTTAAATTCTCTGAACAATTTAACACTAGTATCATTGGTATTTCAAAAACGAAAAGACACTAAGATAAAGATTACTGTAATGCTTTATACATACCCTTCTCTCAGCTTGGCCTCCTACATCCACCTCAGACACATAGATACCCGCCTTGAGATCAGAACCACCACGTATCGCAAACCCAAGGCTCTGCCCTCGTCGGCTCTCCAGCTTCACTTTCCTTATCGGGATATTCTTAGGCGTCGTTTGCTGAGAATGTTGAGATGTACTCATTGATGAAGTGCTACTGTTATGACTCATATCCAACTCAAGAGGGGGTACCCTTGGTTCAGGGGGTACTCTCGCTTCATGTACTCTTGTATCAAGGGGTACTTTAGGAGGTTCTGGTACTTTACCCAGAGGACGTGGAGACTGGACCTTTGCAGGGCCTAATACTGCATGAGCTGTTTTGCTGCGTTTTCGCTGCTGCTGCTGCTGAGCGCCATGGAGTCTCCTTCGTGATTGTTCTGGGCTTCTTCTGTGCCGTGGTTCTTTGCTTTTCCTAGAAGACATACCATCCTTATGCAGTTTTACATGTCTGGTGGGGCTAGTTCTGCCGGCTTGATCTCTTGGTGTGTGGAAGCGTCGCAATTGTTCAATAGACACCAAAGCTGCTGATTTATCATCTTTTGCTTTATTAAAGAAGAGACCTTTCTTATTTTTCTTCTCCTGTTTCTCCATAATTTTGGGTCTCAAAGTCGTTGCATAATAATCAAATTGCAAGCAACAGAGATTATCAAAGTCTGCCTGCATATCCTTGGGGATCATGGGATAGACGGCCAATAAAATCTGCGTCTTCTCAGGTGTTGTCAGGATCTTGTAGAGAGAGGCACATAGCAGAAGCACTGACTTGTCCTTCTTGAAGCCCTGGATGGCAGTTTTTAACTCGGCACATTCTGTGTCGTTTAAGAGCTTGTGGGCAAGGCTACGGAGATTGTTGCTGGACCCTGCCATGTTGGTGTGGTGGAGTCTACATTAAAGTCTGAAGATTTGACTGTCTGCACACAAATAACACATAATAAAATAATAATGAATACATTTGGTTACATAAGGTTTAACAGAAATTGGTCATCAACATTCAATTCAGGAATGTATTCAACGGGCCTGGAAAATTAGAAATGGGAAACATGGTTCCCCACAGTGGTGTAGCCAGCAACAGACAAGAGGGGGCAGAGTGTCTCCCCTGATAAAATATCAAGCTGCAGATTGGGAAGATATACTACAAATTAAGAAGGATAAGAAAAACAACAAGAACGTAACAGGAGAGGGTGAAGGCATTGGGGGAGGTAGAGAAGAAAAGTGAAAAGGGGAAAGAACATAAGTGATTTTTTTTTTGATAAAAAATTGGGAAGAAATGTGCTTTCCCGTAACCTCACCCTTCCCCCTCTCCAACCCACCCCAAGCAAAGGATCTGGTTACACCATTGGTTAAATTTTACTGGAGGTAAGGATATTGGTTTTAAATTAAAACAGGAAATTGAAAGTTTAATACTAAACAAAGAAAAATCCTGTCATTTTAAGTTGAAAAGTAAAATTGATCATATTTCATTCTGGACTTGGATATACCTTCAGAAAAACCATGGTGATGTTTGCTGAAAAGAGCCTTTTGTCTCTGGTCTTGATAAGATAGATGCTTCCTCGTAATTTATCTGCATTTACTTTTTCAGCTCATATTAGTCATTTTTATCATTCTAATAAGTTGCAGGTGAAAAAAACACAAAATATGGATTTTACATTAGAACCAGTTACATATTTTCTAAAAGGTTGCAGGTGTTTTAAAAAGGAGAAAAAATCCTATTAAGATAGACAAAAATATCAAAACCAGCAATAATATTAATATTACAGGACATTAGTCACTACCGTTTTTCATAATTATGTCTGGAGCAAATTGTTATCCATCATGGCAAAGTTGGACATACATTTGGGAAGTTGGAAAACTTAGTGTAAGGTGATGAAAAAAAAAACATCTTGTTTTACTGGCAGATGGATGTTTCAGGTCAGAATAATTTCTTTTTGTCAAAATGACAACAAAGCTTGAAAATAAAAAAAAAAATCAATCCAATTTTTTCAGTCAAATTTTGGTAAAAAAAAAACCACCTGACAATTTCCTGAAAAGGTTATAGTCTGAGCAAGTTGTACAATCATTATCTGAAATATCAAGCAATGCAAAGAACTGACAAGATTTTCAAGTTGTAATGATCAAATTCAAATTTGTTTAAATCTAAGCTACTGGAAAATGGGTATGACATGTACGTTTATAAGATAAAGCGGGAAATTCGTAAATTTCATTATAATATTGCCATATATGAGTAAAAAATTACATATAAATACATAAAATATTACACACCAAATCTGAAATAACATGTCGCTTTCTCTCATGACTTTTGTCTTGTTTTAGAAAACTTCTCTGACATGCCCAAACATGCCTGATTTTGCCACAACACCAGGCCACAACAACAACAACTCCATGAAAATGATCTTGATGTACCTCGGGGGGGGGGGAACTAGGCTATATAAAGTACACAAGAACAACATTTTTCAAAATACTATATTAACAAATGTTAACATTCCAGGGGGGAAAAACCTTAAATAGGGCTGCAGTAACCTAAAATTTCTACTTTGCAGGCAAATAGGCTGTGTTCACGCATACTAGTCACGACTAGTCGTGGGCGGCTCTAGAGTGAGTCAACTTTAGCAGTTGCATTCACAAATGGACATGACTTACACTTTAAAGGTGTAGGGTCCTATCTTAGCATGTGTAATTAGCGTGTGTAATTAAAACTGATTGACCTTGACCTCTGAAATGCAGATTGTGAAATTTTAACCTCCGTTTGCTTCTTGTTTTCTCTTAAGAGGCAAAAGAAAATACGCAACCCTGGGGATGGGGCTGTTATGAAAATACAAAAGAAATAGGTATACCAATAATTTTACATTTTATGCTATATCTCCGAAATTATAAAGAATTTGGACATGAAAAATTTTGGATTTAGAATCAGAAAAATATGGGCTCTGATATGGTATCAAAAACTATACTACTTCCGGTTGAGCCCAGGGGGTGAGAATGTGATCGGAACCTACACCATTAAAACTAGTGGTGTGTCACTTTTAGTCACACGACCCTCTTCTATAATTGTATTCACACTAGAAATTCTTTTGTGAGTGGCTCAAGAGCAAGAATAAAGTCATTTATTCACATAAGTCAGGACCAAATTCTTATGTGAACAGGCCCTAAGAAAGACCAAGTAGACCACATTCTCATTCATTTACCGGTATCAGTATTTATCAGGACAGAATTTTATAAATTCTGGTAATGTATGAGGTCGAATGACTAAAATTAGAAAAAAACACAGGTTGAAGAACCTTAAACCCTTGTCTAACAGGGTTTGTTGCAACCCCCCCCCCCCCCCCCCCCCCCCAAGGTTTCCCCCCGCAGCATAAAAATGCAAAAGCAACCGACCCAAGGCTTCTCAGCCTTTTGGATAATCTCTTTTACATCCTTTGTGGTCATTTTGATGAAAAATAGGGTACCACCTATGAGGTTTAAAGGTGGGGTTAGGGCAGGCCGTCAAAGTTGGGTGTAGAGGGGGGTTGTTTCAACCCAGCGACATTTTTGACAATTTTAAATCACCATTTTGAAAAAAATATGCATAGATGAGGCTGAAACTTGCAGGACATGTTAGAATTATCATTTCCCTTCCCTTCGTTATAATAATAATATTTATTCAAATCACTTGCAATTTACAAACATATGTATAAATACATTTTTATAAACAAAACAAATACGTTTAATAGTGAAAAAATAGCAAATAACTAACCACATCATATATATGCACCATCCAGTCATGCCAGTTAAGCTTATTTCTGTATATGTGACTTAATTTGAAAGCTTTACCTGAACACTTGCCCACGTTGTTTAGTCTGAGTGCTGAGCTTACTCTATCAAGCAATGGCCAAAACATTCCAAACATATACGCATATGATACGGTACTCTTTAAAACAATAAAAGTACTTTACCTATTCCGGCTTGTTGTTTCTCAATCTTCATAAACAACAACGATACCATCCACCATTAATCCATATCTTCAGTCCCCTCCACCCATCTCTTTACAATAGAAATTAATTGAGCATCGCCCCGCTACTTGAATGAGTCATGTTGTTGTTGTGGCATCATTCAATTCACCGGCGGTTGCTCCCTGTGTATACAGTGTGTATACACCACTGGGACACAGGTGGTATCAATGGGGAAAAGTACAATAGCTTTTAGACTTCACCTAAGTCCTTGTATATCGTAGTGTATAATTACTTGGTCTAGTGGTTGTCACAAGTTGCACGGGGAAGGGGAGATACTTTTATTACTACGAATGGTTGGGGGGGGGGGCATAGTGGCAAAATCAGCACAGCCATCTGGGCATGTTTTCTTTGTAAAATCATTGTACATTTCAATGAGTCTATTTTTTTAAAAACTTCAATAAAATGGTAGATACTTTTGACATTTAATCTTTTTGTCATCAGGGCATATCATTGAAACTGACTGTGTAACAAAAAAGCAAGATGAGTAATCATTAGGCCTGTATATTTTTGTATTTCAAGTGTAACGGGTTTTTTTTTTTCAATTTTGCATACCAGGGTACATCCACAAAAATTACATCTTAAAAAATTAAAATCACATAAAAATAGTACAAATTTGAATTTGATGAGTCTCATTTGATTGTATCACATTTGAACCTTATGGAGACATGCTATCCCTATAATAAATACTCCAAACACATGTCTCCAAAGTAGCATAGCCCTTCATTATTTCTTTAATGGCAGGGAAGTGATTCGATTCCTATGGAAAAATTAAAAGCAAAAACTGGATGAAAACTGATTGCATAGAAGAAAAAGAGATGTACCTGGATATTCCCCCCAAAAATATCAAAATGGTCCACTTTTGACCAACTTTGTGAACGCAAACCAAGTTTTGTAAAAAAAATTGGTTATCCAGGGTAATTTGGATGTACAAACCTTTAATATGCCAGAACTTATGTAAAAAAATAAGGACCTTCAAAATTTGGTAGAAAAATCAAATTATTACTTGCCTCAGTTGGAAGTACAATAATTGTACCCCCACCCCCTCTTTAGGTCTTACTCATTAAAAATAATTAGCAATTAGAATTACAAAGGCATTTCCTTTATGCCTCAGTGACCTCTTTAAGTAGGTCTATAATTTCCATGTATAGCCTGAATTTTAATGATACATACATTAAGAAATATGTGGGAAAATATGCATCATAAAATCTTTGGGCTTTTCATTTTCCAGGCCCAGAGCTGTTATTTTCCAAGATTTCTTGTTTCATAGATGCTTTGAACATGGAGGTTATAGCTCCATGCTTTGAATAAGCTAATTTCTCTTTGTCACTGCTCAGATTACCATTTACTAATTAATTAGCAGCCGCTAAAGTTGTTAATTGGGTAATGTGCTAATTAGCGATTACCTGTCTGACCAATCAATCAATTCAAGACATACAAAAATAAATTAAACATGTTAATAAGAAAATCAAAGCGTTCATATTATTTCAAACAATTTGAGAAATCAAAATCTGATATGAAAAAAACATGGCAACAAATTAATAGTATTATTGGAAAAAAGAAACACAAACCAACAGAAAG